>JAJOOR010011272.1:0-18726 GCA_036250505.1 Solanum acaule
CCCTATTGGATGTAAATGGGTTTATTCAATCAAACTTCATTCTGATGGATCTCTTGATCGGTACAAAGCTCGATTGGTTGTTCTTGGTAACAGACAAGTGTATGGGGTGGACTATGAGGAGACTTTTGCACCCGTAGCCAAAATAACTACGGTGCGAACTATTATTGCCATTGCTGCTTCACAAAACTGGTCTTTGTATCAAATGGATGTCAAAAATGCTTTTCTCCATGGTGATCTTAAAGAAGATATTTATATGAAACCTCCACCTGGTTTGTTCTCATAGCCTACATCAGATGTATGCAAGTTGAAGCGGTCTTTGTATGGATTAAAACAAGCTCCAAGAGCTTGGTTTGATAAGTTCCGGTCTACTTTGCTACAATTTTATTTTGAGCAAAGCAAATATGACTCATCTTTGTTTATTCGGAAAACATCTATAGGTTGTGTTCTTCTTTTGGTGTATGTAGATGACATTATTATCACAGGAACTGATTCTTCACTAATCACTAGCCTCCAACAACAGCTTAAAGATTCTTTTCATATGAAAGATCTTGGTACTCTTACTTATTTTTTGGGTTTGGAAGTTCATAATGTTGCTTCAGGTGTGTTTCTAAACCAACACAAATATACTCAGGATCTGATTTCTTTGGCTGGTCTTCAAGATTCATCCTCCATAGATACTCCATTGGAATTGAATGTGAAGTATCGTCGTGAGGAGGGTGATCTTCTTCCTGATCCAACTATATTTCGACAATTAGTTGGGAGTCTAAATTACCTTACTATTACTCGGCCTGATATCTCTTTTGCAGTTCAACAAGTTAGTCAATTTATGCAAGCTCCCCGTCATCTCCACTTGGTGGCTGTTCATTGCATCATTCAGTATCTTCTAGGAACATCTACTCGTGGATTATTCTTTCCAAGTGGTTCTCCTATTCGTCTTAATGCTTTTAGTGATTTTGATTGGGAGGGATGTCCTGATACTCGTCGTTCAGTCTCTGGTTGGTGCATGTTTCTTGGAGAGTCATTGATATCTTAGAAGAGTAAAAAGCAAGATCGTGTGTCAAAATCTTCAATAGAGGCTGAATATCGATCCATGTCTACTGCTTGCTTTGAGGTTGTATGGCTTCGTAGATTACTTGCTGAGATTGGATTTCCTCAATCTCATCCCACTCCTCTCCACGCTGACAATACAAGTGCTATTCAGATTACTACTAATCCAGTTTTTCATGAGAGGACCAAACACATCGAAGTGGATTGTCATTATATAAGAGAAGTTGTAGATAAAGGAGTCATTACTCTTCCACATGTGTCCAGCAATCTTCAAATAGCTGATGCGTTTACAAAATCCATGGCACGGCAACGCCATCAGTTTCTAGTTGGCAAATTGATGCTTCTTGATCCACCAGCATCAATTTGAGGGGGGATGTTAGCATGATGGACAACTAAATGATTGTATATATTAATGTAATTATATAGTGATATAAATTAGCATGATCATATACATTTGTTGTAGAATCAAAGGAATAAATATTGTGATAGAATAGCTGATTTGGAGGGATAGCAAGGCAGATTTAGAGGGATTGAATAGCATATTTGTAGAGATAGAATAGCTGATCTTTAGGGATAGGAATGGCGGATCTTTAGGGATGTGTAATCTTTATTTTCTCTATATAATGGAAAGACTCTCACTTTGAGAGGTATTCAGCAGAAAATTGACACTTTTAACGCTTATGTACTTGCCTATGCTCGGAGACATTACTACAGTAAGGTCTTACCGTTGGGGTAGTGCAACCTTAGCATGCTTGTATCGCTTTCTTTCCCTGATCATTGCTATGTAATGTGATTCTACTGTGTAATTACTCGAGTTAGGCATAACAAAGGGGAATAAATTAAGCAAAATGGAGAACACTATGTTGGCCCTAGGCTTGTTGTTGAGAGAACTAATAGATTAGATAAACATAATTTTCAATGTCTGCTCTTTTAAAGTTAACTGGATCCTCAAGGACTTTGTCCATCGTATAATGGAGTTGATAGATTAACGCGAGTTTGCTTGGTTCAATTGAACTCTATTGTTTTTAGTCCGAATTATGTAAATATGCATATGTAAAAAATACTATGTTCGGCTAAGTTCATGATAAGGAACACTGATTACCCTATTGTACAAGAACACCTCTTACTGTCTGTGAAAATATTGAGGAGCAGAGAAAGATGATAAGGATTGGCTCTTGCTTCCATTCTATGTTACAAAAGATGCATTTTTTTTTAATTATCTAAGTGACTGTAAAAAATTAGGATGTTTTATTTATTTTTTTGACTTGTAGTTATAGGCTTCTTGCAAGAGAAACAGGGCTATCAAGAAGTAATTTATTGAAGTTTAACATTGAGGGGATGCATTTTTTTTATATGAAACACCGAAGTATAAGATACTCCAACAAAAAATATCCAGCAGGAACTTGTTTAACTTTGATTTCTCTTCAGTGACAGTTGGTTGTTTAGCATCAGTTTCATCCGATACCTTTGCCTCTATAGTTTCTTTATCTGTGGTTTCCGAGCTATTTTCATTTGACACCTTTGCTGTTTCACTCTCAGTTGCTTCGGCAGAGGTGCTGCCGCTACATCAGCCTTGATGTCCTTTGCTACACTAGCATAAGCTTACATTTTCTTTCCATTCGATCCCCTGCTATGCTGAATCTACATTTTGGCATGTCATTTTTTAAACAGTGTGTTTTATCAAAGTTAGACCATTTTTATTCGTTGGACATGAAATGTCATTCTGTTTATATTGAATGAATAAGAATTTCTCTTCTCATATAATTAATTTATGTTACACAGGTGTGTCATATTCATTTGATGGTTAATAAAGCAATATCACTCCGTGATAGCCCATCAATGGAGGAATTTTACATATTCCGTGTAATGGTGCGGGATGAAGGATCTAACTGTTTGACGTATGTGCAAGAGGCTGATAGGATTCATGTGCAAGCCAATTATAGAAGAGACGAGGTACAGTCTGACCATTTGCATCCCCCTATTCGTAGACCAGGAAAAGGCGATGTTGCGGGTAGGAGGGTACGCGCTGTTGAGAGAGGCTGAGCGCCTATTGAAATGGGTGAAGAGGATCAAGCCACACAAGATGTCCAAGCAGCACGGGAATATGAACCAACAAATACTGAGATTGTACCATACATAACAACCACAAACTCCACAAATATTGCCATCATCATCAAGGGACATGACTTTTGTTTATAAGTTTAATAGAAGAGTATTTGATATTGATTGAGCAAGTGAGTGCAGAAGGTATATTACTATATGTTTCTTTTCCTGTTGCAGAAGATATAGTCCATGGTTTGCTTTTGGAAAACTTATTTAACTTCTATACATCATATCATCATATCAAATGCGGACTTACTACTAAGACACTTATTTAAATTTTTTTGAAATAATTTAAATCACTTTAAAAAGTTAAACTACTCGTCTAAAATGACTTTAAAAAGTTAAAACAACTCGTTTATTTTAAAAAGACTTAAAAAAGTTAAAACTACTCGTTTAAAATGACTTACAAAAATTAAAACTACTCGTTTAAAATGACTTAAAATAAGCTACTTCCATTTTTTGTTTGATCAGTAACCCATATTGAATAGCCCCTTTGGCTCACGTTAAGTTAATCTTCTCAAGTCATGAGTTAAATGATAATATACTTTCTTTTTAAGCACTGTGCGCTGTTAATCTACCTTATTAAATTTATAACACTAGTAGTCATTTATTATTGCTTGATGTACACTGTTGTGTGTTGGAGAATGTCGTCTTCAGCAAAAAAATAAATAACAAACTAACGAAATATAAAATGTCACTATGAGTGTAGCTGTAAAACGTGCTTCTCAGTAACGAATTCTAAAACGTTATTGACAGTCACATTTTATTGTCTATTAGCTGTCAGCTTTTGCCGTTTTGTCATTGAATGCCTAAAACATTACTGTGAACCATGTTTATACTATTTTCGTAAAATTTCAGAAAAATGTACTATTTTGGTGAATTGATTTTAATAATGGCTTATTTTGTTCAAAAATTCTAATATATAATACAAAATCAATTCATTTATGTATTATACCTTCTTGAAATGAAAATCTTACATGGATCGAATCAATTAATCAGAACTTCAATACATTTATCGGACACCGATAAAAAAAACAAAAATAAAAAATGTCCACCAAATCAATCCTATAGTAAGACATTATAGTCAAAGGAAAAATTTGCATTCTCTACAAATTATTATATTATATAAAAAGGAAGAAGTGGAACTTTATGAAAAACACTAGGAAAATTTCCCTCATGTCAAAAAACCTAGCTCGTTGAATTTGCGAAATGATTTTTTCCTATATATTCCAATATTAATTAAGAATAGCAAAAAAAAGTAGATTCGTATAAAAATTTAAAATATTTTGAGGATAATATTCTCAATGTAAATTAAATGAAAACACTATATAAAACACCAAAAAATAGAGAAGAGGATTGGAATGAGATAGAAAAATATTACTGTGATAAAAAGTTAAAACTTTTAGTGTGTGAAGATGGCTTGTGACTTCTTGCCCCTTTTTCGTCTATTGTTGCTTCTGAATCGTCATTTAGCAGCACAGGTTGATTAATCTGTGATCGATTCAATTTTAAAGTTTAATTTATTGGTTTGTAGATATGCTAAAATATTATAGAACCATCATGTATTAACTTATCAGGTATCAATTATTGATCAGTTATCCGTTTAACCGTTAAGATTTGACAAAAAAAAATCAATTGAAATCACTTATAAACAAGGTAACAAACCAAATGAACCATGCACATGACTTGACAAAGTTTGCATCTTTCTCAAAAGTATAAACACAGACACATTGTAGAGTAATCGAGAGTTTGGGACAATTAGAAATAAAATATGACAATAAACTCTAAGTTAATTAAGAACTTTATATATCGTATGATATAAATATAATTTATTGTAATTTTCGATCGAATTATTGGTTAATTAATCCATTAAAAAAATACCTCAAACCGTTAAGAATTAATAATCTGATAATAGAAAAAATCTAAACTATTACCAAAACCGCTAAAGCAATAAAATTTCATATCTAATTAACGTTGCTTAATAAAGAGGAAGAGCCAGAGTCAAGTTTCATGTCCAACAAATTGCTTAATGAAAAAGAATAGTTTTACTTTTGTACTAGATAGAATCCATTCTTGTTTATTAAATAAAAAAGTTTAGTATTGTAGTACTATGAATTATAATATACTCATTATAATAAAGATTCGTACACAAACGTGTGGATTGATATATTCCAAAATTAACAAAAAAAAATCCCATATAAATTGAAACTTTAATTTAGTATAAATGAGGTTTGATTCTGAAGGACATTTTTATGGATGCAAACTATTTTTTAAAATTATAGTCATGTGCAAATTGAATTATTATTTTAATGAAAAATATAGATAACTATTATTTACATGTTAGATTTAAATGTTTCAATACAAAAGTCGAATATTAAAAACAATTGATAGAAAATTACCTAATGAAAAATAAAGAGAAGAAAATAATAAAAGAGATTAAAAGGTATCCTAGAATTAGAAGAACTTTGTCTTCCTTAATAATCGGAATAAAAATAGCGGTAATAAATATACACATTAACAAAGAGTGATAATATTTTTTATTAATATTAGTTAATAGTCATTAGATCCAATGTCGCTATAGGCTTTAGACATATTTACAAAGAATGTTAATTACTTCTAAATATACATATTTAGCAACTATTAAGCTATTACCATTAATAAATTACTATCAAAAATCATTTTTAATGTAGCGTATGTTCCGCTCCTTGATTGAACTAATAAACTATTCAATCTTTTTTTACTTGTGCAAGTCTATTAGATAAAAAAAATCTTCAATAATAGCCTTATTTGAATTATCCTTTTTCGATCCATATCAACATTTCGTAGAATCTCTATGAGTTTGAGAATCTAGCTTTTTAGTTATTGAGTTTTAATTTGAATTAATAACTAAAAACATATAGATAGAATATTTTTATTCTAGACAATTTTGCCAAAACCCAATATATAAACTAGCATTTTGATGTTAATTGTGACACTCAAAAAAATATGGAATCCCCATAGTGTGGAGAGAATTTAGACTCTTTTTTTTTTTCAGGGCCCACTCGGGGGTGGCGCTCCCAACATGATTTTCTCCATACCCAGGGCTCGAACCCGAGACCTAGTAAAGGAACCTCTTTCTTTAGAACATGTTTCAACGGTATTAATGCATTATCAGGTAAACATCTCATTATTTGTTGTTGTTGTTTTCAAGACACATCCAAAAGTAGAAATAAGTCATTATCACTTAGCTTATTGAAGATATGATCCAAGATAGGAGAATATGAAAGTCGTGAATTAAGGTAAAAGGTTAGTAAAGTAGTCGTGCTGTCTAGTTTTCCTTATATGTGGTATTAGTATTTTCTCCCTCCTACTTTCTTATACTGGTTAGTTTTACTTGTTATTTCTTTTGTTTCGGTTATTGTATTATTTGTTGGTGCTATTGGTATACTCTTTTCTTTCTTGTTTTGTTATGCTTTACTTGAGTTGAGGGTCTATCGGAAACTACCTCTCTATCTTCATGGGGTAGGGATACGGCTGCATAAATACACCAAATACCCTCTCCAGACCCCACTAATGGAATTTCACTGAATATGTTGTTGTATAGTACTTTAATTGAAGTTATATGCACCGACAGAGTAAACATTTTTTTACGTTATTAGTATATTGGTCAACATGTTATAACAAGTTACTTATTATTATTTCTATCATCAATCTTACTTATGCTTATGATCACATAGATAAATTTATGTGTAATCACCTTATAAGTGACTTGACTGTATAAATATTTACGAGCTCGATATATAAAATTTAGGCTAATTTTTTTCATTTTCCTATCATATAGGTATTGGAATAATATCAGTACCCTATGCACTTTCACAAGGAGGATGGTTATGTTTGATGCTACTTTTTTTAGTAGCAATTATATGTTGTTACACAGGATTACTTTTGCAAAAATGCATGAGTGTTTCACCGTCAATCAATACATATCCTGATATTGGTGAATTTGCTTTTGGTAACAAAGGAAGAATCTTGATATCAATTTTTTTATATCTTGAACTATACTTTGTTGCAATTGAATTCCTCATATTAGAAGGGGACAATTTGCATAAATTATTCCCAAATGCAAAAATTCATGTTGGTTGTGTTAAAATTGTTGGAAGGGAAGTATTTGTTTTATTAGTAGCTATTGTAATATTGCCAACAACATGGTTGAAAAGTTTAGGTTTATTGGCTTATGTTTCTATTGGTGGAGTTTTGGCTTCAATTGTTTTGGTTTTTTCAATATTTTGGGTTGGTGCAATTGATGGTATTGGATTTGAAGAAAGAGGTGTGATTTGGAGATGGGATGGATTGATAAGTGCAATAAGTATGTATATATTTTGTTATTGTGGTCATGCTGTTTTCCCAACAATATGCAATTCCATGAAGGATAGGAGCCAATTTCCCAAGGTAATAATATCTTAAGTTATTGATAAATATGTATTACTTCGGTTTCAGTGGTATCGTTTAACTAGATACAAAGCTTAAGATAAGAGGAAAAAATTTTGTTTTGAAAGTTGTGGTTGTATATTGTTTCATTAAGGGTGTAAAAGGAAATTTGAAGTTATGTTGTTTTTCTGTTATAGAAAGATCGATGACATCTCTTTTGGGACAACAGATTAAAAATTATATTAAAGTACGTGATAAAATGAGATGAAGGAAGTATTACTCCCACGCCACATAGAAAGTGCTCCAACACTTGAAAGTTGGAGAGAACTACTCCAACCACAGAAATAGACAGAACAATACAAAAACATACAGAAAGACACAAAAATATACAGAACAAAGAACTTAAAGTGAGATTTATGAACTTTACAATTTATAAATAAAATATTTTTGATCAATATTTGATTGAATATGAAGCTGGCAAATGATATTTCAATTTATAAATAATTATATTTCTAATTATTAAAAAAATGACATTTCATAATTTCTCATACTAAATGATAAATACCTTTGCTACAGCCTACATGTCATATTACACCAATAATTATAAACATATTTTATTTGATCATCCTGTATATAACTTGAATCTTTTTTTTTTCTTTTTTGGCAAACAGGTTTTATTTGTGTGCTTTATATTAAGCACGATTACCTATGGATCAATGGCAACTATGGGGTACTTAATGTATGGACAAAATTTAATGTCACAAATAACATTAAATCTCCCTACCGGGAAAATTAGTTCAAAAATCGCGATATATACGACACTCGTTAATCCAATAACAAAGTATGCTCGTCTCTCCAATTGCAACGGCTATTGAAGATAAATTACCTTTACGAAAGAGTAAATTTATCGTAAGCTACTTCATGAGAACATTTTTAGTCATTAGCACTGTCATTGTGGCGTTAACCGTTCCATTCTTTGGATATGTCATGACATTTACGGGCGCTCTTTTGGGCGTTACCGTGTCGATATTGTTACCATGCCTATGCTACCTCAAGATCAAGAAGCCTTCATATTTGGAAGTTGTGTTTATTGGGATGATTTTGGTTTTTGGTTCTTCAGTTGCCATATCTTGAACTTACACTTCTTTGAAAAACATTATTAGTCATGTCTAGAGGTGACAGATGAACAGTTTGGACAAAAAATGAATGGGTCAGAATGGACTGAATCAATGGGTCGTTGCTCAATCATGTCCTAGGTCAAGATGGGCTAAATAATGGTTTGTAGATTACAACTAATACATAGTAATGAAAAGCAAGCAGCATACAATATCTCATTCGTTATAATAAAGAACACAAGTACTGATAGCTAGCACTGTTTATACAGTTATTAATGTTGGAAGAAGGCATATATGTCTTGAGAATTTGTATGCGCTAGCTCGATCTGATCTGATCTGCAAAGAACATATATTGTATAAGTTAAAAGTAATATTGGAAAACACATAACATTTGTAAAAGTAATAAGTTAATAAAGCATACCTCAAACATAGAAGTATACGTGAAGCTTGTCTTCTCCGGTCATTTCTTCAACATATTCCTTAAACGGAGTTCTTCAAGTTCGTTAAGGACATCCAATCTTGGAAAACAAATCTTCTCTGCTGAACAATCTGGTAGTTTTGTGATACCGACGACAAGGTTTTGAATCTTAGGAAACCTTTTGGAAAAATCCTCCGTGTCTTCTGAACCGGGAAGGTTGAGCTCATATAATGTTCTCAAATTTTCTAACCTTAAATCCTCATCTAACACAGTGATGTCCGGATCAAAGAGAGCACCCTCCTTCATCCGTACATCTCGTAGCTTTGCAAGACTCCAAAAACAAGGCGATAGTAACATGTATGATCCCTACGAGTGATCCACCACCAGAGTTTCTAGATTGCAGTGGTTTGAAAATGACGGAGGGAGAGTGTTAGCCTGAGTCTGAATGATTAAGTACTTCAAATGAACTAGCATACCGATTTCATTCAGCAAAGAATCTGTCAACGTTATACCGTACAAATCCAAACTTTTGAGAAGCCTCAAGTGTTTTAGGTGACTGTTGTGGGGAAGACAAACCATAGTCGCGCCAATGACCTTCAGAGAGAGGAGGTGTTTAACATAAGGATTCTTCTTTTCTTGATTAAACACCACAAAATTTTCATCCAAATCAAAGAGATGCTGATCATAACGAATGGTAATTCCTCGTGCCATCATACCAGAAGAAGACGAAGCGTTTGAACCTCCTATGAAGTCAAACAACTTTTCCTTTCTAGATTTTATATAACAAAATTCATGCACAAGATCATGAATTTTGCAAATAGAATTATCGAAAGGTATTACCAAGCTACTTGAAATTAACTCATCCACTACTTCTTCTGTACTTTTCATCTCAATCTGCTCAACAAGTCCTTCAGCAATCCATAAATCTTTCAACTCACAGATCCATATATCTTTGTCCTTTGGATAACTTGCAAGGTAAACCAAACACGGCTTTACGTGATCTGACAAATGGTCATAACTTAATTGTATGACCTTCACCACTTCCTCTTCATCCTTAAAAATAAAGGAACTCAAATTATTCAGAACTTCAAGCCACAAAGCCTCTTTCTTTTCCTTCCTTGAAATGACTCCACCGATTAGATCAAGTACTAAAGGAAGCCCATCACACTTTCGAGCTATCTTTTCTCCAACATCCTTTAGTTCATCAGGGCAACGCTCTTCTCCAAATACTCTTTTCTCTAATAACTCCCAACTTTCTTCTGGTCTTAGCAATCGAAGATAAAGAGGATCACTGTGGCATTTTCCATGCAAAACAACTTCCTTTTTCCGACTTGTTAAAATCACTCTGCTTCCTTTCTGTAATTCAGGAAAAGGCCTTGTTAGCTCATCCAATGTTGCAGTATCCCACATGTCATCCAAGACAATAAGGTACCGTTTTCCAAATAGCTGTTTCCGCAGCTTATCAGCAACGTCATCATCTATGTCATTCTCACTGAATCTTCCTTTCAAACCAATAACTTGATTGAAAATTTTCTGCAACAACTTTTTCTCATTACGTTCCTGGTCGACTGTGCACCAAGCACAAATGTCGAAATGATTAACAATGGATTTATCATTATACACTCTGTAAGCCAAAGTAGTTTTTCCAAGCCCTGGCATGCCGACTATGGAAATGACATCTATCTCAGCTGGTCCGCTGGTGAGCTTCCTAATTATCCACTCTGTCTCCTCCTCAAAACCTACACTTATTTTACCAACTGTACTTGATGAGTTTCTTTCAACCGGCTTGTTGGGAACATTTGCACCTCTTTTTTGACAAGCTTGATCTTTTCTACGGTATCAGGAAGTATGAAGATAAGGTGCAATAGACTATAATCTCGGGCAAGAATTGAGTTAATGGCATGTTGCGCCTCATATGCCACATCTAGAACACGAGTCCAAAGATCTCTACGCAACTCTTGCTCAACATACCCGAACAACGATCTTATGATTTCAAGGTCTTCTTTCACCTGCTTAATTTCTTCTTTTATCAAAGAAACTGAATAAGCATTGGAATTGGCCAAGTCATTCAAGTTTGTGAGTAGAAGAGTCATGAAGAGCAGTCCATCACTCATGGGGAAGCAGAGCTGAGACAAGTCTGCACGGGCTTTTAAGAAATCATTCTTGAGATCTTCCTTGAGGAGTTTAATATTTTCGAGCAAGTTTAGATTTGCATCACTTGCTTCATTCATATTCTCTTCTAAGTTGCGAACAAGAACGAATACCTCCTTGGTAAGTTCTCTAACACATGCCAAGAGAACAAACAATTTGTCATGACGAATAACATCCTTGGGCACATCAGTAAGAATAATCAATAGGAACTCTATCATGACATGAATGTTACACGTAGAAGCTCTAGGAGTAGCAGCATTAACCATGTGCTCTTGTAGATGAATCAGAGATTCTCTAAGAATGTCCGGAGAGGCTTCTACGAGCTGCTTGATGAAACGTGCACCTTCTTCCGACTTTGAACCTTTCAAATTTATACAACATATGTGCATAACCTCCAGTTCAACATGAATAACCTCCACAAGTAGATTAGCTAGCTTGGAGTTAACTAGAGAGACATCTGATTCATTCATAAGAGTAAAACAGAAGTGTCGTACTCTCTCCGCCATAAGTTGAAACTGCGGTAAGACATATTCGATTGTCTCATACTCAATGCAACCATTTACTTTCAACCTATGGAAATCTCTTAAATTGCCAAATACATTCTGAAGAAGCTCATATTGAGTCATTGTTGAGAACCCAGAACAACACTTGAGTAGACATTGGAGATACATGAGGATGGCATCTAAAAGTTCAACCAAATGATCCTCGGTCATGGTTACACGACTTTGTTCAGCATAGCTATGTGAGCTAATATAACTATTCATATTCTCCAAGAGGTGATAATACTTTTTACTAACCAGCATGTCTTCTCCATTTGGATGAAACAGTGACTGAACCAAATCATGAATCTCATTTGACATTTCGTCATTACAGATTTCCAAAAAGAAAGAGTAACAAAGATGACAAAATGCGGACAAAAACGTCAGCTTCAATGTCAACTTTTCAATTTGATCCATGTCAAGAGAAGTTCGAACACGCCCACTATTTAACCTCTCTATGAAATCTAGAAGATTGCCAATGTCCTCACGAAGTACAACGCGGGATGACACCTGCCAAAAGACCAAATGTTGTTTCAAATTATGTTAATACATAGATGGTAATAGTTTAGATAGAAAAAGGGAACGACTGATATAGTTGAGTTGTGAAACTCGCCAAAACGTGATAGCTCAGGCATGTTTTGATTGTTGACTCTAATTTTTACCCTTACATTACAACAAGCAACTGTTACAAGTGCAGAGGACAAAGTGCAGAGGACTTTCTCTTGCTTTTTATGTTCTCTTCGATAGAACTAATTATTTTTCACTATAATTGAAAAGTTGAAGTCTTTGGCCCTTCAAAAATATATATTTTAAATGTACATTTCTTTTGTTACTTATAATTATATTTTTTTATTTGTTTAATTTTATATTGGATAATAAATACATAGTGTAAAATAAGCAAATCATGTATTAGTATTGACATTGCTTAAAGTGCATTAAGCATGTTTTAGTCTTAAAATGCAAATATTCATTTAATTTGAAATTAAAAATGTTTTCCCCTTGTTATTACATACTTTTATTTTATATTGAAAAATTATAGGATTTTTTTTTACTTTTATGATACAATAAAACTAAATGAAGCATTTTCAACATTTTTCATCTAAAAAAAGACTAAAATATTTTCTCCATGTTGAATTCTTAAGTAGAGTACTATTTACTCATGAAAATATGGGTAAATATGGGCAAACTAGTATTTTACCCAACCCATTTATTACCCAATCCATTTTTACCCATATCAAATATGGGCGGGTTGAATTATTACCCATTTTATGTTGACCCATTTTCAACCCGCCCATTTGTCACCCCTATCCTTAAGCCATTCCAAACATGTTGTACTTAGGCCACCAAGGCTCGATTCTCATGATCTAATACAATGTTTGATTATATTCTTTCCCTTACATTTATCAACCAAAAAGATTAAATCATCGATTCTTATAGGTTATAAAGATTATATTCACCATCTAAGTTACATAAAGCAACATACTTACAAGAATATATTAATTATGTGAATGAAAAAAATAATTATGCAACATACCAATGATTTGTTATCTTCCCCTTTTGTTTGTCCTTCATTTTCTTTTCCTCTTTCCATTCTCACTAATCAAGCTAAAGTAGTTAAAAAAATAAAATTCCTTCCTTTCAACTTCTCAAGAGAAACAATTTACATCAAACTAAGAATGAAGGAAAATCAAAGGTGTAATTAGAATCTTTTCTTTTCCAGTTGAGAGTTGTAAAGGTGTTAAAGATAAGCCCACTAATAATGTCTCACTAGGTGGGGTTCCTATTTGGTCCTTTGCCTTTTAAGAATATATTTTTCGGAAAAGGCTCAAAAATGCCCTTACCATCAATTTTCGTCACATATATAACATCATAGTATATCCATCATTTTCATTCATATAACGATAAAAAATAATTATAATAAAATAAGAAATATTTTTATATTTAAAAAAAAATAATTGAAATAGGATAAATATTCTGGAAGGTTGTCTTCTTTCCAAAGGGTTGTAACCTTTACCCTTTGTTGGCTATAAATAGAGAGGCTTTCTCTCATTTTTCTAGATTGAATTCTTCCCTTCTCTTGCATACATTTCTTTCAAAACAAAATCGATCGATCGTGTCTATGTGTATAATTCGTTGCTGTCATTTCGAGTTAGTTGAAATTATTGAAGTTTGAGGTACCACTACTTCTTTAACGGTTAATCCGTTTTATCTTGGGAGGAATTAATCTGCAACCTCGGGTACTTGAGGAGATTAAATTTCTTAAAGACACATAGTGGATTCTGTGGACTCGGATAGTTCTTTGTGTTTTTCTTTTCATCTTTTAGTATTTCTAGTTTGCTAATCTGACTATAGGAGATAACACCCTTTTCATCCATTCATTCCCAAGTTGTCATTCTCAAAATACCCCTTCTACTAAACAACTAAACATGATTCCAACTTAGAGAATGCACATCCAGACACCTCAACGTTGACATAACACATATATTACGAAAGGTGTCTAGATGATCATTTTGTATGTTGGAGTGTTTAGTTAAGGTGTATACTATCCATATCAATGCACTATGCGCGCCAATTTCAAGTTAGTCAATGGAACTTACTTGTTTCATGATTTGTAGATTACAACTTCAACACGAAAGTCACACACTTTAGAAGAATCAAATAATACATAAGATCTCATGGTAATGAAAAGCACACATGCATACAATATCTCATCCGTTATAATAAAGAACATAAGTACTGATAGCTAGCACTGTTCAGACTTGATATAGAGAAACCGCGTTGGAAGAAGGCAAACATGTCTTTAGGATAAGTTCGAAGCCTTTACAGGTTGATATGATCTCTCTGCAAAGAACATATATTGTATAAGTTAAAAGTAATATTGGAACAAAACATAACATAACATTTCTAAAAGGAAAGAAGTTGATGAATTCGTATTCATACTCACATTCTCTAGACCATCTACCTTGGAAGCATACCTCAAGCTTGTCTTCTCCGATCATTTCTTCAACATATTCCTTAATATTGAAGATTGACTCTTTAAGCTGAGGGCTGAACCATACTTTGATAAGCTCTAATGACGCAATATCTCCAAAACTGTCTGGGATGTCCATAAGCTTATCACATGTACTCATATATCTAACATCTCGAGGACTGGAAATGATTTCTCTGCATCAACCTGCCATTCAGAAAATTTCACACCATCCAATTTTAGAGATTTGAGATTCTGGAAGGTGACATATTCCTTGTTCCATTCTTTCCCCTCCTCAATGATTGTGTCTTCTAGAATTAGTTCTTGAAGGTTGGGTAGTCTAGCAATTCTTGAAAGTGTATCGGATGTCAGAGAGAGCCATTGCAACCTCATTTTCTTCAAGCTCAAAGGGAAGCCATGTGTATATTCACTGAATGAACCACAAGAAGCAGATAAATGGAGTTTTTCAAGTTCGTTAAGGACATCCAATCTTGGAAAACAAATCTTCTCTGCTGAACAATCTGGTAGTTGTCCGATATAGACTTCAAGGTTTTGAAGATTAGGAAATCTTTTGAAAATAATATCCTCCGTGTCTTCTAAACAGGGAAGGTAGAGTTCATATAATGTTCTCAAATTTTCTAGCCTTGATCAGTCTTCGTCTAACACAGTTGGTTCATTGATGTATGGATCATAGAAAGAACAAATGTTCATACTCACATCTCGTAGCTTTGCAAGGCTCCAAAAACAAGGTGATAGTACCATGCATGATCCCTCCACGTTATTCACCACCAGAGTTTCTAGATTTCAGAGGTTAGAAAATGACAGAGGGAGAGCTTTTGCCTTCGTCTGAATGATTAAGTACTTCAAATGAACGAGCATACCGATTTCATTCAGCAAAGAATCTGTCAATGTTATACCGATTTCCTTTCTAGATTTTATATAACAAAAGTCATGCACAAGATCATGAATTTTGCAAATAGAATTATCGAAAGGTATTACCAAGCTACTGGAAATTAACTCATTCACTACTTCTTCTGCACTTTTCATCTGAATCTGCTCCACAAGTCCTTGAACAATCAACAAATCTTTCAACTCAGAGATCCATATATCTTCGTCCTTTGGATAACTTGCAAGGCAAACCAAACACAGCTTTACGTGATCTGACAAATGGTCATAACAAATCCCACTTTTGGAAGGTAAAGCATTCCCTACCAAAGGTGACTTCATAACTCAAGACTTGAACTCGAGACCTTTGATTAAGGATAAAGAAATACTTACCAGTCATAGATGTTTAGTATTTCAAAATCATATCGCTCTCAACAGAATCACTTCCATGGATAACATTCCTGCACAATTACAAACTGTAACACCCCAGAAAAATTTTGAGCTAAGACTTGAACCGTCCTTCGTTGTGAGTAGGATTTTACCAAGGAATTAAAAATTTCTTTAAGTGTTAAGGTCACTAGATGTAGCACCTTGAGTTCCAAAAAGAATTAAATTGGAAATAGCAAAATCTGAAATTTTGCAAGTTAAGCTAAGTATGAGTTTTGGGTCGACTTCAAACAACCATAACTTCTAGCTCAAGATGTGTTAGGTGGGATACCAGATACCGTAGGGAAGATCTTTGAATTATCTTTCCAACGCCACCGAGTTTTCTCAGTTTTGAGTTCGTACGAGGGAGATATGTCCATTCGAAGTTAGGTTGTCGAGAAAAGGAAAGTCAAACCGGAAATAGTAAGGGGTATTTTGGTCTTTTCCTTACCCAAACAGATTTGATTCGTTTTTAGTAATATTTTAGGGGTATAATCTGATTAGGTTCAGTTTTATAATCCTAGTTTACGCCTAGGGTTTTAGTTGAGAGTTCAAGAAGAGAAAAGAAGAAGAGAGAAGAGGAGAAAAGAGAAAGGATCGAAGCGTCCGTCGAAATTCTTGAGAGTTGTTGCGGATTGTCGCCATGGGTTTGATCCCTAAGAGGTATGTAAGCTTCCATAGTGTTGGGTTTGTTCACCCACACGCCAAACATATTATTTTCAGCGAAGTTTCATTCTCAAAAAATTGAAGGATTTAAGTTCTTGATAGGTGTTCTTGAAGTTCATTCTAAATCCTGTTTTGTTGGGGTTTTGATGATAAATTGAGATTAAAGTGATTGTTTTGAGTGGATTAGTGTGTATTTACGTTGGATGATTGAATCTAAGGAAAACTTGAGAAAAGAAATCGATTAAAAGCGATTTAGGATCAGAAAACGAGAGGCGAAATTCGTTGAACTTGACCTGGGAAGGGCCAGGGTGGCGCGCCCCAGATGCCCCCAAGGGGCTGGGGTGACGCCCCTGCAGTGCGCCCCTATGCAGTCTCTGAAGTTAGGGGCTGGCGCCCCGCGCCTGGAACACGCATAGGGTCACCTGCCCCCACTCCTTTCCGTCGGTTTTCCCGTTTGAGTCCCTTTTAAGTGTACTTTCACTCCCTTTGATTATAACTACTTCTAAATACTTAGAAATCATTCATAACATGAATCCTAACCTTGAATTAATAATTCAAATTCAAGGTAAAGTTAAGAGTTAAGTCTTGAGAGTTCTTCCGAACATTTTGAGAGAGTCCATTTGAGTCCTTTTGAGGAGTCCTCTACAATTTCTAATAACTTGTTTCAAGACTCAAGTAAGTGAGAATGAGAGTGAGGAGAATGTATTCATGAGTCTACACTATCATTTATATCCTTCATATCATGAACCATAACTCTTGAATTCATAATTCACATTCAAGAGAGAGTTAAGAGTAGAGTTCAACAAAGCCTTTGAGTTCAATTGTGAACCCTTTGAGATCAACTATTGATTTGAACTAAGTTTTGAGGAAGTAAGTAAGAGAATGAGAAGAGTTGTATACATGAGTTCCATGTAGTTATGCAGACCTTTGAGTCGAGTCGTTCATGCCCATAATTCCGTATGAACTCCATAAATTAAGCATCATTGAGAGTAGTAGTATCTTCAAGTTCTAAGGCTTGAGTATTGAGTTCCTAATTCCATTTGAGATTATATTTCTAATCATGGGACTATTACATGTTACCCATGAAGTCCTTGAGTTGAATTGTTCATGCCCATAATTCCGCATGAACCCTATAAGTCGAACAGTCTTGAGATGAGAAGTATGTTTGAGTCCTTGAGTTGAGTAGTTCATGCTCATAATTCCGCATGAAATCATTGAAGTTCTTGAGTTCAAATTATTTGAGTTCTATCTATGGTTATTGAAAACCTTGTATTGAGTCGTTCAAGTCCATAATTCGGCATGAACCATATTTTAAGAAGTCTTTTACAAATGTTTAAACTTTGTTTTAAGACTTTAGCTTTGAAGTTGAGTAAAGAGTAAGAGTAAAGTTCATTTTCTTTAAAATGATATATGGGAACTAAGTATTCCCAAGAGTAAATGTTTTCACATTTAAGATGAGAGGAAACTGAGATTTCCAAAAGAGTTTTGAGCAAGAAAGGGAATATCGATTCCAAGAGAGCTTTTAAGCTAACTTTTGAGTAATTATCTCAAACCAAAGAAAGAAGTTGTTTTAAAAATATATGAGCTAAGTATATTTTTGGGAGTAGTATTGAGCACCGATATGGGTATGCGAGTTCATATTAACTCAAGTCTCCATAAACCATGTAGCCATCATGGGTATTAATGGGTCATATTTTTTAGATGATCACATAAGTTAAGCTAGTGGATCCACTAAGTTAAGTAGTTCTATATGACGGCAAAGTATATGACAGTCCGGCAGCGTGATGATAAGAACGATGTATCACCACTTAGGCTCATAGTGGTGATTTTCGGTTAGAGAATATCCCACAGAAACTATATTACTTTATTATATAAGTAAAGTTGAGTTTGTTATTGCATTTTCTTTAACGAACTAAGTTGTTTTTACTGTTTTATAAAGCTTTCTGTATATTGCATGTGTATTGTTGCTTTATATTGAGTTGAGTACCCAGAGTCGAATAT
>JAJOOR010011273.1:0-13438 GCA_036250505.1 Solanum acaule
ATTATTGAATGCGTATACAATTATTAAATGTCTATAAATTTTCACTTTCCGTAGCAAGTGAATTTTTAGCTATAATTCAATATATTTCATGGCTAATGTCATGAATTTTTAGCTACAATAAGAAAATGTTTGTGACAAATACTTTATGTCATAGTCATGAATTTTATTATTCATAACTAAACACGAGTACTATTGCTACGAGACTAAGCTATAGAAATAGCTACAAAATTTAAGTTTACATGGCAAACAAATTAAATATTTTGCTACTGTGCAATACATATGTGGCAACATTGATGTAGATAGCTACAAATCTTGTATGTTGTGGCAAAAATATAAAATTACTTGCTATAAATATATTTTTTGTGGCAATTTATTTTTACCAACATAACTACAACAAAATTTTTTTGTAGCAATAGGTGTTTGTTCTTAGCCATGGACCATGTTAAGTTTGTAGCTAACTATTAGCCACGCTACATCTTGCTACGAATGCTACGGAAAATAATATCATAGCTAAAGTGTTTAGCCACGTAAATTTTCATGTTTAGCTACGACAAATTTTGTAGTAATATATGTTTTTTTTGTAGTGTATATTTCATTGAGTTGAGTGAGTTGAGAAGAGGTAAGTATGTTTATTTTACAGCAGTCCAGGCTTATGTTTATGATTTAGAATTCCCCTTACATGCTCGTACATTCAATGTATTGACGCCATTTGGCCTGCATCGTTTTATGATGCAGATATATGTATTCAGGGTCATCAACAGAAGCTTCGTTGATACCACTTGTAGTTCCAATCAGCTTTGGTGAGCCTTCTTATATTCTCGAGGACTTCACATTTACCTTGCAGTTAATAGGTTTTGAGATGTCGTGGGTTTTATTCCAATATCCTTCTGTAGTAGTAGAGGTTTTATAGATAGACAAGGTTGAGTAGTTTCAGTATGTATCTTCTTTGAGTTCATCTATTAAGTATTGTTCAGTTTAGTTTAAAGTTGAGTATTTGAGTTATTGAATTTATTCAGTTTTAAGCTTTTGTATGCTTGAGTTAGTCTTCCGCTTATAGTCAGCCAAGATGAAGGTTCGCTTGGGGACCAACAATGGTTCTTAGTGCCGGCCACGTCCAGGTTGTAGACTTGGGTCGTGACAGTTGTATCATCACGTAGCTCATAGTGATGGTTGTCGGTTAGAAAATCTCCCAAATAGAGTTAAAAGTGTATTTTTATTATATCACTTAATATGTTGATTTCAGAGATGAGTAAGTACTTTTGTAAAATTTTAATGATTTCACTTTTTTATTTATTTACATTCAGTTGAGTATATATCTATATCAATTGCAGTCCTTTCATTCCTTTGCAATTATATATATATATAATGGTTTTTTCGGTTTCTCCCTTCTTCTTTTTTCTAGAATCCGAAACCAAAACAAGAATTCAATCAATATAAATATTAATCCAAAATTAAATAAAAAATTAATCCAAATTAGAATTTGATTCAAATTTAATGTAAATTATTAGCATGTATTTAAAAATATTTACATAATAATAGTAATATTAATCAGTAATATTGCATGCACATAAAGCACCTTTCAAATAAAAATCTCTATAATATTGTTAGATCCCATTTTTCAATCCAACTTGTCCTATTTATATGGACAAAATATTTATCTTTCAAAATATTGTTCCCTTCTCTCCTTTTCTAACGTCTCTTTCCTATTTTCTTTATACATGTAAATTGTAATATTTCTTCATTTCATTTTATATATATATATATATATATATATATGGTATTTCCAACTGGAAAAAAACTTTTTTCTAACATCTCTTTTCCTATTTTCTTTATACAAGTAAGTTGGTGAGAATGAAAAGATTTTTGGACAAGTTGATGGCTGATGGGATGTCATCTTTCTGATGCTATTGTACTTGGAAGACTTTTTGAGCTTTCTTTTTTTCAAGAGGAGTGTATGTAATTATGTACATATATTTTCAAGAAAGATAAAAAACAAGACTCTGTATTTCCTTTACTTTTTCAAGAAAAAACTATTCTTTCTTCTCTTCTCTGTACTTTTTCAACTTTGTCCTCTTTACGTCGCCGTCACTGGAAACTGCTTTTCTCTTCTTTCTTCTCTTCTCTGTACTTTTTCAAGCTTTGTCCTCTTTACGTCGCCAGAAACTGATTTTCTCGTCTTTCTTTTCTTCTCTGTACTTTTTCAAGCTTTGTCCTCTTTACGTCGCCGAAAACTGATTTTTTCTTCCCCAAATCTTTTCTCAGCTTCGGTCAAAGTGTTCGGATCGGATTGACCGAATCCGACACGCACCCCGCACCCGTGCCCACACCAGTGTCGCGTCGAGACGGGTTCGCCTGCAAATATGAAGAGTCCGCGCAACATAGCTAGAACAACCTCAAATACACGATATTTCTTCTTTTTCTTCACTCCTAAAATTACTCCATTGTATTATCAGTTACCTCAATCACTCCACTTTTGAATTTCAAATATTCTCTTTCCATCAATTGTAGGTTATTGAAGATGTGGTTCTTATTCATCTTCTTCGATCGTTTTTTTCTTTCAAGTTCACCAATTTCAATCTTTTTAATTCTTTTTAGATTTCCATCTATAAATTTTCGATATATATGGATAAAGCTCCATCTTTTAGTATTGAGATTACCCAAATAGTTTCAACCACTAATGATAATGTACGTCGTATATTTGATTTTGACGATGAAGATTTTCTATAAAATACATCTAAACAAAGAAACAATCAATTATTCATGAAGAATATGAGATTGGAGAAGTAGAAGAAGGATGTTTGCTCGAGTTCTAAATATACTATTGAGAAAACTCTCCAAAAAAGGAGGAAAAATGTTAAATCTGTCATTACATACCATCACTATCAAAGATACAGATTTTCAATATATCTCGTTTATTTTTTTTATTCTTAAATTAGTCTTTGTTAGTATTATTACTGATATGATACATCACTGCTCAATAGTCTTTGCTTTATGCAATGTATCATGTTCATATTGAAAGTATTGATACATAACTTTAACGTTGTTGAATCTTCGATTAGTGTTTATCATATTCAATATAAATTACTTGATACATAAACAATACCTAATGTATCATTTACATGTATCAAGTTATATAATGTATCTTCAATCTTGATAAATAAATCATAATGTTCTATAACTGTAGCAATACGTATCAGATTCAACAATAGGTATATTATACATATCAATGGCAATCTTTTACTACCAGATACATACACTCAAAATTATTCAACTAGAAGGCTATGTGTCTGTACATATTACCCAATACATACACTTGAAACATAAACCCTAATGTTCTATAGCGAAAGCATTGTGTATCAAATTAATTGATATGTGCATTTATATATATATATATATATATATATTAAATTCAATAGTTTTAAGACTTTATTACACGTATCATATTGTAACGACCTGATCCTGTCGTTATAGAAAAGCCAATGGAGAAATAATTTAGGCCAAAAATTTTTTGGGTAGTGACTTAAAAATTCCTAGCCTAGTCCAGATTTGGACGAAATCTGAGTCATGTGAGGTCTAGGGAAATCTGGTAATGAATGAGAGATTTAATAATGATTTTGATTACATGAGTGGATAGCTAAGACGTTAAAGAACCCGTACGACTTTACAGAATCCAATTCGGGCGAGTAGAACTCCCGAAACTGATCTTAGCATGAACGTGTAGTTTTTGAACATCAAGGGTTGAAGGTGTGTTGTGAAATGGGGGTTTGAAACTCAAATTCCGAGGTTCTGTCTCCATGTAAGCCATTGTGGCAGGATTATCCCGTCAAGGCGGGGCCGTTGTGGCGGGATGGGTTCCGCCGTAACGGCTCAATCGCAAATTAAGTTGGGGAAAAACCTCAAAAATGTTATTTTTCTGCAAACTTCGTTCTTAAGAGTTACGAGATGACCCATAAATAGTTCTTGACAATTTTCCAAGACTTTTGGTGCTAAATGTAAGGATTTTACTCCTCTAATCCATTTTTCGATCCGTAAAACTTAGATTCGTGGGTAATTATTATTGGGGGAGGGTTTTGGACTGAATTTGATGGTGGGAAAAAGCCCTAACTGCACCTTAGGATCATGGGTTTGGTCTTGGGTTATTGGGTTTGCTATTATCCGGGTAATTAGACCTTAATTTATTGATCCTTGCATTAAATTGTTGTTTTTAGACCACGAACAAGCGGAAAGAATCCCGAAAGGGAAGATTCAAGTGCCTTAGGAGGATTCAAGCTTGGTTTCGAAGTAGGTGATGGTTTGATTTCTTGTTTGTGTGGTGTATGTTGGTGATTGCTTCATTGTAATGCATGTATGTATGTGAATGAAACACTGTTGATCAAATCTAATAAAATGAGTATGAAAGAACAAATGTATGTCATGATTCAACACTTGATTGTATGATTATGAGTATGTATGTACATTATGAGTGTGAATGTGATTGTGGTTGTGTTGATTGGATAGGGTGTCACGTTCCGACACATACATTGGATCAAGTGTCACGTTCCAACACATATATTGGATCGAGTGTCACGTTTCGACACACTAATTGGGATCGGGTGTCACGTCTGACACAATAACAATTTGGGTATGAATTCCATGAGAGAACTATTGAATTGTCATATCTACTTGTTATTGAGAATGTTGAATTGTACATTGCTCCTGAAATGATAACTAATGTATGTGTGTGTATATATATATATATATATTGTACATGTTATGCTTGCTTTGGTATAACTGCTTATATATGTTTCACTTACGGAGATAGCCGCGTGATCCTACCAGTATACTGTGGTTGTGTACTGATACTGCACTTGCTCGTTCGTTGTTGAGTAAAGGGCATCTTCAGGCAGCTATTGATAGACCTCAACTAGGAGGTCAATGATTGAGACCGAATTTCAAGGGTGAACCAATTCTTTCAGGCTGTCATAGAGTCCTTCATTTCATTTAGTCCATTCTCTTCGGACTCAGACTATTGTTTAGATACTTCCTATGTTTGGTTGGGGTTGTACCCTTTTCTTATATTTGTTGCATTTTCGATTTTTTGGTACATTGACTTTTAGGTTTAGGCATTGTTTTCCGCAAATGTTTTGGTAATGGTTTTATTAACTTTCGGAGTTTATGGGAACTCCAATTTTCTTTAGACATTTAAACTTGCTTCTGTATCTTTAAATGTCCTAGTTTTTGTTTAGTTATGTAGTTGGGTTGTACTAATGGCTCTCCCACTGAAGGCTTAGGGTGGGTGTCATTCACGACGGTTTGAGTCGTGACACATATACATACCAAGTGAACACCAATGTGTTATATATCACACACAAAAAGATTCTATTTGGAATAATTACATGTATACTGTATTTTTTTTAATATAAAATACAGTATTTCTAAAACAAAATAAGACACATAAACAGTAATATATCATGCACTACTTTTTTAGGCATGATATGTCAATTCAAATTTATACTAAATGTATATGATACATAGCAATTACCGCACATACATGTATCCATCAAAGCTATGTATCTCTTCAACCTTTTGTAAGTTGTATCAATGCATGCCAGATACATTGAAAATTCAGGCTCTTGTTTCTTCACCTCAACGATGTTTTTCCTCAACTTATCAATCTCTAATTCAGTTGCAATGACTGATTTGACCAACAACAATTTCATCACTTTTGTATCATTCATACCTCACCTCACTTTCCTAGTTTTCGAAATGTCTCGACAAGATCGACAAGTTCATGTAGTATTAGTACAATTTGTCGACAAGTTCAATTCAAAAATTGAGAGTTTTATGGAAGAATGAGAAGAAAAAAATTGATTTTTGAATTATGCTAGCATATTACAATTTGTCAATTATCTTTCTAAAGTTTCAATGTAAAGAGTCCTCTACCAAGGCATTTAACTCCATTTGTTAAAATAGCTTCCATTGAGTTTCTGCACGTATCCTTTTTTTCTGAACCTTTGTTTGTTTTCAGAAAATAGGATTTGGCTCAATGTATTGATCTAAAACCAAACACTAATATATCAATCTAAAACCAAACACTTTATGGACAATCTTTACTACTTTAATGTATCTGGTAGGATTACAGTACTTAGAAATCTACTAAATATTTTAGAAATAGTAATGTATCATGAGTAATATATGCATCTTGAGATCACAAATTAAAAAATCAACTACACAACACAATACATGTAATTTCATATCCTTCATTATCAAATCTCTTTACTATAAAGTTAAAGTTATAAATAGTAAGGTATCATGCACAATTTTAAGGGCATGATACATAAATACATAAAAGTTGATACATGTAATTCCATCCAATTGCTCTAACATTGTTGTGTTCTTCGAATTTTTCCATTTCTTTTACTTTGCAGAATCAGCGAGAGTTCGAATTTGACATTTAGTGTACAAGTATATAGTCAATGTCGATTGAGGAGGAAAGCATCATTGAGGAGGCAGCGGCACGAAGAGAGAGGCTGAGATGCCTCAGAGAATCTCAAGAACTTCTTCAAACCCCTGACGATGATAATAACAAGACTATCGAAGATATTCATGATGTATCTTCTCAAATTTTTTGATAATTTTGAATCAAAATTGATAGGATCTTCAATGAAATAGGAGAAGAATTTTGAATCTCAAAATTTTCAACAATTTTGAATCAAAATTGAAAGGATCTTCGATGAACTGGGAGAAGAATTTTGAATCTCAAAATTTTAAACTATTTTGAATCAAAATTGAAAGAATCTTTGATGAACTTGAAGAATCACAAAGAAATCATTTTTCTAACAACAATTTCATTACTTTTGTTTCCTTCATAACTCAACTCGCTTACCCAAAATTTCGACAAAAGTTTTTGAATCAAATCTGAAAGGTTTCTTCGTTAAACAGGGGGAAGCAATTTGAATTTTTTGAATTTCTTCTTTCTGTTAGGATTTGCCTCTATATGATTGAAAGTAAGAAGAAACGTAAGCGTAATTTATTGGATTTAACTAGATTTTCAGTTTTTATATCCTATTTTAACGTAACAGATTGATACTTATTGTATCAGAATTAATGTATCCGAAAGGTACAAAATTTAAGGAATTATTGTAATTACAAAAAGAGTGGGGATATGATATAATTTGTTCTTTACACTATGAGATTCTTAAATTGTTTACATTAAATTAGATGACCAAACAACAGATTTTGTAGTTATTTAAGGAAGTGTTTAATTGACTTAGAGATGAAATATTTATTTTCTAAGTTAATGAACTTAGCGGTTGTTTGGTTTAAAGACAAGTTATGTTGAGGTTAATTATGATGTAATAAGTTATGACAAAGTTAGTTATGTTGAGATTATTTTTTATTGGTTGTTTGGTTTGTCAAATATGCAAGACATAATTTCTAAGAATAAGTTGTTTGTTTACAAAAATACCCTCTAAGAATAAGTTACTTTTTTATAAAAGAGGGTTTAAGGGGGTACTTTTGTTATTTTACATTTTTATCCCTGGATAAGTTATCATGGGATTAGTATTCCACCTACAAGTAGAGATAACTTATCTGAGTCATAAATATTAATTAATCCTGGGATAAGTTATTCCACACTTTGTAACCAAATAAAGAATTAAGGGGTTCTAAAAACTTATTCCAATATTATTTTCTTTATCCATCACACTAAACATATTTTTTTTGTGAAGTGAATAGAATTAGAGATAAAACATCTTTTTTTTTAAAAGTATGTTTACTTAGAAAGAACAACGTGATTTTTTTTTTTCAAGTCTGTTGCAGCAGATTAGTTAACTTATTTTAGATTTACCATTGCAAATAACAAATGACTTCAAAAAGTCTAGAAATACGAAAGATATAGATTAAAGCGGAATACAAAATAGGAGAAAAAAATGCAAATGACCATGTTAATGTGAATCATTTTCTTGTTATAAACAATTTATGGAAACATTAGCACTTTTAGTTATTGATAAATTTTAATTTTAGTTATATAATTAATTATAATTTGAGTTAAATACATATAATCTTCAATTAATAATATGCATCATTTTCCTCTTCGACAATATAGCTTCACAAATTTAACAAAAAATTAAATATCATATTATTCAATTATCAATGTGTTATGTTAAGGTATATTATTACTCAATAATATAATTTTAAATATAGCTTAGATATAAATTATTTTTAATTTAAAGAAAATGAGTTGCCTAAAATATAGAGCCAAGTGTTAATTAAAGTACCCTAACATGGCATCATGTCAATCAGTAAAATAAGTGTAGATTGCTTCATTTCAAAATATCAATTCTTTTTTTATCAATCTAGCATTTTCTAATCTATTAAATCGTGTAACCTAGATGTGTAACAATCCTCATGGTCCTTTTTTTATGTTTTCTGCATGTTTTTCTTATTTTTCCCCTTCTCGTAACTTTTGTGTATCATTTAAGACCCGCGGGAATAGGTAACCCGATTTATGAGGTGATCGAATGGATATTGGGTGAGTCTTTTAGTTTTGAAGGTTTAAAAATGGAAAAGATCTTGATGTAGAAAGGAATTCGAAAAAATCATATGATTTTGTTGTTATGAAGTGAGCTCTAACTCATTTAATCATGTTATTACTTTTGTGTTTTCATCTTTCCCATTGTATTTCAGGTAAGGGTGTACATGACCGGCCGTTGGTTTGGGTTTTTCAAATATCAAATCAAATTTTTTGTGTTAAATTTTTAAATTTATAAACCAAACCAAACTTATCAAACTCGGGCTTTTCGGGTTGGATCGGATTTTTCAAATATCAAACCAAATCATTTGTGTCGAATTTTTAAATCAAACCAAACAAATAAACCTCAAATTTTTGGATTTTTCCGGTAAAGTATTCATACAAACATATAATTAACTTGAGCTCCAAACATTTCTTTAGTTCAATCAAAATACAACTCTCTAAGGTGTTCTAAAGAAAATAACACAAAATATGAGATGAGTGATGACACAAAAAGATTCATTAAAAAATAAAAATGATATCGTATGAAATAAATATTACAAATTGATAAGTTATAATGAAAATGATCATAATTTAAAAGTACTAAATCATGCTAAAATAAGTATATTAAGTATTAATTACGTGATTAAATATTAAAGAAAAATTAAAATTTGTTTATGTATTTTAAATGTCTAAACGAATGAAAAACTAAAGAACAAATATTCAACATTATTGTCATTCTTAGTGTTGATTTTTTTTTTGTTAGCATTAGTATTGATTTGATTTTGAATTGAGCTTTATTAGAGTGACTAATATCTATGGACTATAACCTTTATTGGATCATTCAAAGTTAAGTCTCAAAAAATATGAAAAAATATGTTAAAAGATAAAATTATGAAAACGTATAAGCAATATTTTGGAAATTATGTATAAAATAAATTTTAAAAATTATATATATATATAATGTCGGGTTGGTTTGGTTTTAGGTTGACTTTTTTATATTGAAATCAAACCAACCCAAGTATAGTCGGAATTTTTTTCAATGTCAAACAAGTCAAACAAAACCATTAGTCGGATTTATTTTTTGATTTGACTCGATTTATGATTTGATTTGGTTTTTGATTCGGTTCTATAGACCCTTAATTTCAGGTGCCAAAATTATTAGAGATTTCAGAAAATTGGTATAAGTCCTTGTTTATTTTGCATGTGTTTACCTCTTTATATTCTGAATCCCTTTAATAAAAATCTTGGCTTCACTATTATTTGAGGGTTGAAATGAAATTGGAATAAAACAAACAAAAGAGTGGTTATAACTATTCCAAATGAGAAGAACTTTCATTCTGTTTATCAACTTTACCGGGCATAAAAAAAAAGAGCAATCCGATCCGATCCACTAAAGCTCCCGACCACAAGGACGTATTGTACACCGTCTTATCTTGCATTTCTCCTAGAGACTATTTCCAGGGCTTGAACCTGTGACCTCCTGATCACTCAAGAAAATGTCAAATATTCTCATTTGATAACTTAGAAACCTCACTTGACTATACATGTATAGAACTTTTCATAAACCTTTGTACCAAGAGCAATAAATGGAAAGAAAAGGGTAAACCAAAATTTCAAAAGATATGAGAAAAAAAAGTATATTTTCTAAAGAAGAATTATGGAACCATTTCAAGCCTTGGCTCCAAGCAAAAACCAGTGAAGAGCTGAAGGGGAAACCTCTTTTTCACAGGACATTTTCGACACCACGTCCACATTTTCTTCTCAACATCAAAAACAAGAAGAGCAGGTGCTCCATAACTCTGTATGTATATGAAGTCATCTGTACCGCTACTGGCAAAAACATCATCAAATTCCCCAAAACCATAGAAATACTTATGTGGCATTCGCGCTATTTGTTGCCATTCCATCCCATTAAGTGTCCATATACCGATCCCCTTAATTATATCAGGACAGTCTCGCTTCCCTATCCCTCCTACCATTACTAACTTTTCGTTGAGGTTCATTAGACGACCACACGTAAGACAACATGGTGCAGGAATGAAATTCTTCATCAACACGGTAGATGATCTGCTTGAGAGGTTGTAAGTGATTAAACCGTGACAATTTTCTGAACCACCAATTCCAGTTGAATAAATCATGATATACAATACACCATCACATATAACACTTTCATCCCCACCTCTCCATCCTGTCAAAACATCAGTTAAACAGGTCATCCACGTCGTTGTTCCAGAATCATATATGTGGATGGACACATCACATTGAAAGAAGTTTTCAGGGATGTGCTTTGATTTAACAATTGTAACACTATAACAACGCGTTTTTCTATTTACAACCATAGCCAATGCATTGTAATCAGAAAAGTTGAACCCCAGTAGCTCCTCAAGGTTCTTGCAACATTTGGTTATTGGATTACAAACATATAGCTGATCAGTTCTACTATTGTCCATGAAGCAAAATAATCCACAAGATGAAGAAGTAAAGCAACTGGATGTCCAAATGCAGGGGAGTTCAATAACGTACCATTTCCGAAAAGTTGGATCATAGGCATAACCTATTGGTTTCTCTGAACTTGTGAACATAAAGTACCACGGTTTATGAGACAGCAATCGCGATGAGTTCCACAAGAATCTTCCTGATTTCACTATCTCATGCCATCTTTTACATACACAACCTGCCCTAAAGATGCTAGCAATAGGAAGACGAGCCAATATTCGTTCCAGTAAATCATCAGGCAATATCAAATCTACGAGAACAGAGGAAACTTGTTTTTCGTCTTCATATTTAAGCTCAGAGAAAGAATCATTTGTGGCGTAATCAGGACAATGACTAAACCATGATGATTCCCCTTCCATGACGATGAAAAGTGACAAAAACCTGAAGGAGATTAAATTTTTGAATGAGATTATGCAGACAAAACAAATTACTCACTAGTTCATTAAAGACATAGTACATAAACAGATGCTCAAACTTGACCTAACCTGGCAAACTATGCACTCCAATTTTGAGAGTGCACATCTAGACACCTTAATTTGTCTCAACTGGCGACTGAACACTCCAACTCGTCCTCACTGTGGACATCTGAATGCGGCTGATGTGACACATTGATTTTGAAGGCGTATAGATGATCATTTTGTAAGTTGGAGTATTCGAATGACAAAATGAAGATGAGTTGACGTATCTAAATGTGCATAGACAGAATCTAAAAACAGATAAACTACTGGTACTTGTTAAGCTAGCTAAAGAGAAAATGTAACAGATTGTACATTGCATTAATCCATTGCTTAATCAAACAGATTGAACAGCAACAAGAAGTTCATTGCATCTCAATTTGTGATGTCCCCTCTTTTTTTAAAAATACATAGTGGGTAGGGAAAGAGGAATCAGGAGAGGGATTATAAGATGAGAAATTGAACCTTCTTCGTCAACAAGGTGAAAGTTCAGAACTAACCAACTGAACTATTAAGACTTTTTGTGATGTCTCCTCTAAATGGTCGGTCACAATGATATTTTTCATATTCAAGAATCGAATATGAAACATTTAGTTAAGGGTGAAGGATCAACCATTCCACCACAATCCATGTTAGTTCTTTGAGAATAATATTGAATGAGGAACGAATACTTTTAAAAATAGTCCCTCCGTTTCAATTTTATTTATCCTATTTTGATATGATATGAAGTTTAGTAAAGTAAAGAAAAATTTTAAACCTTGTGTTCTTAAATTAAAGATATAACAAATGTATTATCATGTTCTTTAATCTTGTGGTCTTAAATATGCAAACTGAAAAATTAAAATTAGAGAGTTGGTAAAAAGAAAAGAGACATTCTTTTTTGAAACTGACAAAAATTAAAAGTAAGATAAATAAATTGAAACGAAGATAGTGATATAAAACAATTTAGATTTATAGAAAAGGAAAAAGATTGTAACTTCCTATACATGAATAAAAACAAATATAATTTATAAAAAAATGAGAAAAGTATAAGGTTGTTCCTTTGCATTCACTTTTTTTCCTTTTTATTTCTTCTTTGGACCATTTTAAAATTCATACAAGGTTGGATCCAACATTTTCTTTTTCCAATCTAATATAATATTTCAATTTTACTTATAAATTATGTTTGGAATATACTTTACCAACACGCATATTCCTTTCTTCTCATTTTTGGTTTCCATAAAGGATTTCAATTCTCTAATATTATGATATACCTAAATAATCCCCTATCAATCTTTTAATGAATAAATTCTACCTAACCTTTTAAATTTAATAAACGGAAAAGGGCCAAAAATACCCCTGATCTATAGGAAAAGGTCTAAAAATACCCTCCATCCATCTTTTGGTCTAAAAATACCCTTCTACTCATCTTTTTGGTCTAAAATTACCCTTCCATCCACCTTTTTGGCTCACTTATACCCTTGCAACTAACAATCCTCTTTTTTTAAAAAAAAAAATACTTATTATGTATCATTTTCTTATTGAATGAAATAAAAATCCACCTCTATTAATTTTTTCCCATAATTTATCCAAATCAAAACAATATATCTTTTCAAGATCCAAAAAATATATATTTTTTAAACTAGTAATTTCTATTTTCTATAGATTTTGAAAAAAAATAATTGTTTTAGATAATTAAAATATTTTAAAAATATTAGTCATGCCACAATTACAGGGACATATCATATTATAATAACTCCTAAACAAGGTCTATCTTTATTTTTTATTTTTTTTTAAATGATCATTTAATTTCTTTTGACTAATAATCTATGTAACAACTCATTGAAAAGAAGAAAAAATATATAGATGTTGTAGGTCGTAGCCCGTAGGAAAAATAAAAATAGGAAAAGAGAGAAAAAATATAATATATTATGGATAAGATAATATTATTAATTTTTTTATGATATATTAATTATTTATATTGTATTTAAAATTTTAATGTAATTAATTAAAT
>JAJOOR010011274.1:0-21417 GCA_036250505.1 Solanum acaule
AGTCTATCTCTAATGAGTTGCACTTTCTCCATAGCATCAAGGACTGAATCTGGTCCTATCAAGGCTGCTTCACCTACTTCAAACCAACCAACTGGAGATCTACATCTACGCCCATACAATGCCTCATAAGGGGCCATATGAATGCTGGAATGATAACTATTATTATAGGCGAACTCAATAAGAGAAAGGTGACTGTCCCAACTACCCTTGAAGTCGATCACACAAGCTCTCAACATGTTCTCTAAGGTCTGAATGGTACGCTCCCTGACCATCCGTCTATGGATGAAATGTTGTGCTAATGTTAACCTGAGTACCAAGACCCTTCTGAAATGACTTCTAGAAATGAGAGGTAAACTGAGGACCTCTATCTGAGATGATAGACAAAGGAACCCCATGCAACCTCACAATCTCATTAATGTAAAGCTTGGTGTAATCCTACGCCAAATCTGTAGTCTTGATAGCCAAAAAGCGAGAAGACTTAGTAACCCTATCAACAATCACCCAAATGGAGTCATACTGTCTGCGAGTACGAGGTAAACCTGTGATGAAGTCCATATTGATCACTTCCCACTTCCAATTAGGAATGTCAATCTCTTGAGTCATGCCTCCTGGTTTCTGATCAATTGGGGCACTTAGCCACAAAGTCTTCTTATCTTTTTTCATACCATTCCACCAATACACTTCTCGCAGATCGCGGTACATCTTAGTGGCACCTGGATGGATAGAATATCTGGAGTTATGGGCCTCTGCAAGGATATGCTGTCTCAACTTGCCCACATTAGGAACACATAATTGACCCTGGTAGCGAAGCACACCATCTCCCCCTTGGGAGAAAACCTCCACTTTCTGATTGTGGACTGCACCCTTAAGTTCAAGCAAGATTGGATCATTGTCTTGCTTTTCCTTAACCTCTACTACCAAAGAAGATTCTGCCCCATTCTGAACCGTTACACCACCATCTGATATGCTCATAAGACGAACTCCTAGGTGAGCAAGCCTGTGAACATCCTTTGCTAGCTCTTTTCTTTCTTCCTCAACATATGCTACACTACCCATAGATAACATGCTAAGAGAATATGCTACCACATTCGCCTTACCCGGATGGTAATGCACGCTTGTAACGACCCTAAAAATGAAATAGGAAGAAATAGAGCCTCACATGTGTATTGAAGTTGGTAACTTGTTTAAATAATGTAAATCGGCTTTTTGAGTTTAGTTCAAAGAGATTTGGGGTCTATGCTGCCAGTTTTTGACATTTTAATTTTTATTTGGGGGCTTTGGGAATTAATTAGTTATTAGATTAAGGCCTTAGGGGTTGGTTAGGAGTTAATTAAATGACTTATATAAGGTTTTAAGTCTTTTAACAAGTCATTTACTCTCTTTTCCCAAAATCAAAATCCCAAGGTCTTCCCTCTCTCTATATTTCTCTCTAACTCAAAGAAGAAGATTAAGTGGGAGCTAGGGTTGAGGATTTCATGGTGTTTCTTCTTCAATTTTCATGGGATTCATGAAGGTTAAGGTATGGGGATCCTTTATCCTTGATTCCTTTTCCATTCAAGGAGCCAAATCAAAGTGTTTTGAAATTTCTTCAAAAACTCAATAAAGTCCTAATTTCGGTTCTAGCATGGGTTCTTACATTAAATAATTTTTAATGATAATTTATGTTATTATTGATGTTTATTGATGGTTTTAAGAAAGAAAAGTCCATGAACCCATGTCTTTCCAAGTTTCCTAAATTTGGCTTATGAAGTGGGTTGAATGTTTATGATTGAATGATGATGGAAAAATGCTTAGGTCGAGTTGAGTAGTTGATTTCTATTATTATCTATGCTTATCTATTGAGAATTGTTGAAGAATTGAGGAATGGTGATTGTGGCTTTGGAAAATGGTAAGTTGTCTTAACTTCATTGTTAATGTAGAATTGATATAGAATTGTGATAGATTGATGTGTGATCCACTTATGGTGGAGGTGTTTACTTATTGAATGTATTATGATTATGGCCTTGAAGGAACTATATGAGGAATTGAAGTGTTGACATGATGTCATATATGTGAATGTGATGTAAAGGATTTGAATGAGAATCTAATGAAGTAAAGGTAATCATGTTGTGAATATAAATGTGTTCATGGGATCCCAAGGTGAACTTGAATAAAGTATTATTGTATTGTGATTAAAAGTATGTTCTCTCTTAACACTTATGAATGAAGATGATGGAATGTGAAGTGCCTTATATTGTTGAATGCCATCTCTTGACTTGGTAGACTTAGGTGCTCTTCTTGATAAATGAAAAGCTATATTGAATATAAATCGATAGTCTATGGCATTCCTTTCACATGTAAGTGATGAAATCTGTTTCTGAGTGGGGTAGTGTTTAGTAATTTATGCATATCTCTTTCTCTAGAACTTTGTTTACAATGAATAAATATGATTTGGAAAGCTAACTCGGATACCTACAACTCTTATGTTTATGTAAAAATCTAATTTAACTGTTATGGATACGAAATAAGGGACGCAACATAGGGCAAGTTCTGCCCAGATTTCGGAAATTGAAATCCTGTATGATGAGCTGTAGTGTTTTGAATATTTCTTTTTGTACAAAATATATTTGGGTACGTTGAACCCTAGTCCAACTCGGTATTATGGTACTCCTAATGGATTAAGTGATTAACATATTATGACTGAATTTCTGTAAGTTACTGGATAGCTCAACTGAACATGCAAAACTAAGAATGCAACAATTAATATGACAATGATGCATTCATAATCTAAGGTATGTATAACTGAATACTGAACTATCTGACCTAGCGTGTGTAATTCAAGAACTAAAGAAATACATAGCTAGAGTTCTGAAATTCATCCAATAAACTGGATATTAACATACTAATCTGATTTGGATCATTCTAACAGCTAGGAACCCAACAATTCTAACATTCAAGAAACCCTAGGTCTAGTCATAATAAGGGAATCAAGAAACTGACTGAAAACTAGGGACCTAATGGGTGAAAGGAACCCACTAGTGAAATCCCACATACCTGTTGACGAATTTCACGGAGAAATCCTTTGATTTCTAGGCTGGAACTGAAGAAAACTTGTTGCGTTCTTGAACTAGGGTTTTTGACTTCTTTCTCCTCTTAGCGTTCTAATTTTCTAAGTTTTGAGTAATGATTTGACTTAGGTAAGTTCTAGTTGTGTTTCTAGGCTTAAACTAACTAAAACCTCATAATTTAGGGTCTAATCGACGTAGCTTAGGGGTCCAACGAAATAGGAAAAGGACCAAAACAACCCTAACTTAATTCTAGCGAAGCCCATCCACGGAAGGAATGACGGTCCGTCGTTTGATCTTCCAGCCGTCGTTTGGGTCCGTCGGTCAAGTCTGTCCGGTAGGGCTTCACTAAAATGAGCATAACTTTTTACTCGGAGGTCGGATTTTAGCAAACTTGGTGGTGTTGGAAAGAGGATTCAATTATATATCATATCATAGTTCATGGGATACATAATTCATTTTGTGCTAAGAGTTATGACTATTTGAAGTTGACCCAATCAATAATTTTCCTCTAACTGACTGTTGACCCTCATCTACGATCGGACCTACGGATCGTCCATTGAACGACGGTCCGTGCTGGTCGACCATAGTTCGTGTCAGAGGCTGGGTAAATGAGTCTTGATCCACGGACCGTGGTCTAACCTACGGACCATGGGTCTGTCCGTGGGTCGAGACTTAGCCAATTTTCTGAGCTGGGCAAGAGGGAGGGGTTGCAGTGGTGAACCACGGACCACCAGCACGGGCCGTGGTCTGGCCTACAGTCTGTGGATCGCAGTCGTGGGTTGCATCTGCAACTTCTCAAAATCTGCATTTTGATCTATCTAGGATACGGGCTGTTACAGTAACACTGAATCTTATTATCTGAGCATGTCATACAACTGAAAACTCCTTAAGTAGTTAGTATTCCCACTTGACATTCAACGTATTCATTTCCATATAATTCTAGAACAACACCGTGAATGTCTGTTAAATCCATCACACATCATACTTATCGAAAAGATCGTACACCAATAGCTAACACATTTCTATCCATTGAATAAATTCAAAACATTATCAAATTCATTCTTAGATCAGGTCGATAACAAAGGTAACACACTTCATAACTTTAACCCAGTAAGCATCAATATTATTGTAGTAGTTGTATCGTAACCCTCTTTGATATACACTCAACCTATGAAATCATAATAGAAATTATGCCCTCAATTGATTCAACATAATTTCATTATTCGCTAAGGAACCCATATATGTTATGATAACTTTATTAACTATATTTTTCAAAGTAATGGTATTTATTATCTAGCCGTCCCTTATGAACTTTTTGAATATTGTCACCTTGGCAAAGTCATTTTGCTTCACCCCATCTACCTCTTATCCCTCAAAATCCAGAGAATATACTTCTCCATAAAGAAGCCAGAAAAAATTGTCCAAGTCATAGGTAATGCCCTTATTGGTCGACAATAAACATGAGACCGCCACCACATTTTGGCGTCTCCCCGAAACTTGTATGTCACAAACTCAACACCAAGCCTCTCTATACTATATTCATCTTATGAAGTAGACCACAACAATCAACAAGGAGATAATAGACATCTTCATATTAAGCACCCGTAAAGAATATGGGTTTCAACTTTAAGAACTTAATAAATAAAAAATAAAATAAAAACTCATGTTGGCCACTAGTCATTACATGCCTTATAGTTAATTGGTAAAATATGCCTATATTCAAGGACGCATTATCTCTTCTTAGTGTTGTTGTTTCCACTTCTACTGCTCTAATACTAACCGTGTTTGAAATAGAGTGAAGAAGATGAAATACCAATTTGTATCACCTAGATACCAATTGGATTCAAGTAATAGCATGGAAGAAAGTAGGAATAGAGTTTTCCTAAAGTGCTATAGCCTCTCGAAGAAAAGTAAAGGCGTCCCCATATCGTTCCGCAAGACTCTGCTAGTGGGTGAGCCAAGAAATCCAAACCCCAACATAAGACTCTGATACCAAGTTTGTCACGACCCAAAATAAGTCGTGAGTGGCACCACACTTAACCTCCTAAGTGGGTGAGCCAAGAAATCCAAACCCCAACATATATTAATAATTCAACCACGAAAAACAATAAAATGCAAAAGCTCAAAACTTGTTAAATGTAACCAATCAAATCAACCTCTAAAGTCTATTACCCATTATCCCCAAAACCTGAAAGTCATTACATCAAGGATATCTTTTCTCAAAATATCAAGTCTAAGAGTATTAAAGACACCAAAATAAGTAAATAAGATGGACCATTTCTGAAATTTAAGGACATCATGCCATGACTGAGAGAATCCAGCATGATCTAGAAGGAATAGCTCACCCTGAAATCTGATGTGCTGGAGACTGGCTAGAGCTGAGGGCGAGTCGAAGTCGATGGTACACTTGCTGCACTCCACAAAAGAAAAACGAAGAAAACACAAGTAGGGGTTAGTAAAAGGAACACGTACTGAATAGGTATCATCGTCCAACCCAAAATAGAAACTAATATGCAATGAATAATAATATAAAATCAACTATGACACTTAGCAGCTGACAAGCAACAAACTTCATGAACAAGTGACAACGGAAGCCAGTACACAATCAATCACAATATATAACACACATATGGGGACTCATGCCTCCACACCAAGCTCATTTGGGAAATGAGTTCTTTGAGATTGAGTACATTAAGTTAATTCAATATCTTTTTCCTTTGATGTTACCGTGTCGGAATGTGACACTCCGATCCAATTATACCGTGTAGGAACGTGACACTCCGATCCAAGAATACCGTGTCGGAATGTGACACTCCGATCCAATAATACCGTTTCAGAACGTGACACTCCGATCTAATAATATCATTAATTTATCATTTATTATCACCACTTTTCAATTCATTAACAATATTTCATCAAGCCTTCTTTATTCAAGGCATCACTTCGATAGAGAGGGTTCAAAATTATAAATTCCACGGTCTCAGGATTTCAGACCAATCACAAACCACACAACCAAGCTACACTGTCACGACCCGAGTATACACCCTAGACGTGACTAGGGGTGTGCAAAAACCGATTTAACCAATAAACCGAACCGAAAAAAACACTATTGGTTTATTGATATTAGGTTATTGGGCTAACAGTTTTTAAACGGTTTTGCAAAAAAATTTATTGGGTTATTGGTTCGGTTTCCAATTTTATAATTTTTGTTAATGGTTAAACCAATAACCCAATAAGACTATACTAAATTTACTAGTCTTATTGTTAATGGTTAAACAATTATTACTTTCACACTTTTTGTTAATGGTTAAACGATTGTTACTTTCACACTTTTCCTTTGAATGTGTCTAGTGTCTAAACTTGCAAGAAAAATGATTGTTACTTTTATGATTATTACTTTCATGCCAAATACTGGAAAAATCATATGGTTTATTTGAAAATTTTCTTATCGTGTATATAATATATATGAGTATTTTCTTATTGGCTAAACCGAAAACCGAACCGTTAAGAACCATAAATCAATTAACCAAAAACCGATAAGAAAATGTTATTGGTTTGATAATCGGTTTGAAGTATTTACAAACCGAAAACCGATAAACCGAACCAATAACACCTAAAACCAAACTGAACCGACCGATGCGCACCCCTAGACGTGACCGGCACTCGAAGACCATTGCTGGTCCCCAACCGAACCCTCATCCTAGCTGACTACAAGCGGGAAACTACTTCAAGCATACAAAGCTTAAAACTGAATAAAATTCAATAAACCCAACTTTTCAAAACTTTAACTCAAATGAACAACTTAGAATAAAAATAATATATTCAACTTGCCATAAAATAGGGAACTTAAGTATTTAAAACATTTAATAACAATAAATGAATAATACAGACTTCTCAACTATACTGACTATCTATGAAGCCTCTAATTGATAAAAATGGAAGTCGGGACAAGATCCACGACATCCTGACTAAACTGAAAGGTAAATGAAATTCTCCGGAAGTAAGGAGGCTAACCATAGCTAACTCGAACTCTCGGATGTATCAACGAAGCTCATGTTGATGATCCTGAATAAATGTGTCTGCATCATGAGAAGATGCAGGCCAAATGGCTCAGTACGTGGAATGTATGAGCATGTAAGGGAATTCTAAAGCATAACATAAGCTTGAAAAGAATCTGAAAGAAACTAAAGAACTTACCTAGCTCAACTCAACTCAACATAACTGAACTCAAAGCAGTTTAAAACAAGTGCAATATAAAGAAAAAGGAAAACTGTTTAAAACATAATGTTAACTCATAATCATAATATCATAAAAGACATATCATGCTCCGTCTCAAAGTCTACTTGTGCAATGCATGAATGAAGTCCCATACTCCTATTCATACTAAGCAGAACCCCTTAAGGAATCATGCAAATACTGTTGTGGGAGTTTCTCTAATGGACAACCATCAGTTAAGAACTATAGTGATGATACAACGTTATTAGCCCCACGCTGCCTGGTCCATCTTATACCTTGCCGTGGTATAGGACCTGAACTACTAAGTGGATCCACTAGTCTATGTGAAAAGGATTCATCTAAAAAGTATGACCCTTTTCTACCCATAATGGCTACATGGTTTTCATGGAGACTTGAGTTAATATGAAATTCGCATCCCCACATCGGTGCTCAATAATACTCCCAAAATATACTTAGCTCATATGTTTTAAAACAACTTCTTTCTTTAGTTTGAGATAAACTTAGCTTAAAAGCTCTCTTGGAATCGATGTTCCCTTGCTTGCTCAAAACTCTTTTAGAAATCTCAGTTTCCTCACATCTTAAATGTGAAAACATTTACTATTGGGAATACTTAGTTCCCATATATCATTTTAAAGAAAATGAATTTTACTCTTACTCTTTACTCAACTTCAAAGCTTAAGTCTTAAAACAAAGTTTAAACATTTGTAAAAGACTTCTTAAAATATGGTTCATGCCGAATGATGGACATGAACGACTCAATGCAAGGTTTTCAATAACCATAGATAGAACTCAATACTTGGAACTCAAGGACTTCATTGATACTACTCATCTCAAGATTGTTCGACTTATAATGTTTATGCGGAATTATGGGCATGAACAACTCAACTCATGGACTTCATGGGTAATAGGTAATAGTCCCATGATTAGGATTATAATATCGGAAGGGTTAAGAACTCGATACTCAAGACTTAGAACTTGAACATACTACTCCTTTCAAAGATACTAAACTGACGGAGTTCATGCAGAAGTTATGGGCATGAACGACTTAACTCAAGGGTCAAAATATCAATAAGGAACTCTAGTATACGACTCTTCTCATTCTCATACTTACTTCTCAAAACTTAACTCAAATTGATGGTGGATCTCAAAGGATTCACAACTCAAAGACTTTCTTGAACTCTACTCTTAGCTCTCTCTTGAATGTGAATTATGAATTCAAGAGTTATGGTTTATGATAGGAAAGATCTCGTGATGACAAAGTAGACTCATGAACACATTTTCCTTCACCTCTTACTCACTTACTCGAGCCTTGAAACAAATTACTAGAAGTTGTAGAAGACTCCTCAAAGGACTCAAAGGGATTTTCTGAAAAATGTTCAAAAGAACTCTCAAGACTTGACTCTCAACTCTACCTTGAATGTGATTTATGAATTCAGGGTTGTGATTTGTGATAGGAAAGGTCTCATGATGTTTAGGAATGATTTTAGATAGCTAAACATGAGAAAAGACTGAAAACCAATAACTGAGAGTGGGTCCGCGACGCGGAGAGGCTTTTAAAATTTGGTTTCGAAAATGTCTTTTGAGGTAGAACACCTCGTGTCAACTCCGCTACGCGAAGCTAAAATTTTGAATTTAGGCACTAGGCGCGCGAAGCGCGACCACTTTTTCTTCATTTTCTAACCCCAATTCGCCTAAATTTGATTATTTTTCTCAATCTCTCTTTAGATTTAGATACCCATCACATGTACACTAGAATTTAACTCTAACCTCTCTATAAATCGACACATTAACCTCAAGAACTCCTCAATCTCAGCCCAATTCAAGAACCAAAACAAATTCATGAATACATGACACGGACATCAAAGCTTCAACTTTTAGAACGAATTTAAAGCTGAAATTAATATGATTGGCATGTGGGTGAACAAACCCAACACTATGAAAGCTTACATACGTGAAAGAATAATCTTCTTGAAGAACTTGAAGGAAAATCTGGGAAGATGAACTTAGCCTTAGCGTTTCTTGATTTTCTTGAGCGTAAAATCTTTGGAGTGGAAGAGAGGATTTTGATTTAAGAAAACTGATTTTCTACACGTTTAGGGAAATTTAAATGACCTCCTAAGGTTTTTTAGGACTAAAATACCCCTAAAGAAATAATTAAAACGAGCTGGGAGTCGGAAAGATCTTTCACCAGGCAGTGAGGTCCGTGTTGGCTCCGCGCCGCGGAGCTGCTGCCAGGTTTGCGCGACGCTAGTAAATCAGTCATAACTCTTCACTCATAACTCGAAATTTAGCAAACTCGGTGGCGTTGGAAAGAGGACTCAAAGGCCTTTAAATTTCTATCTTGTAGCTTACCTAACTCATCTTGTACTAGGATTTATGGTCGTTTGAAGTTGACCCAAAACTTAAGAAAAACTTAGGAATGACTTGAATGAACTCTCTTTAGTTCTTCTTGGAACTCAAGGTGCTTCATCTAGTGACCTTAATACTCAAGAAAGTTTAAATTCCTTGCAAAAAACTCACTCACTACCAATAAGGGTTCGAGTCTTAGTTCAAAATTTTTTTGGGGTGTTACAATATCTCCTCTTTGGGATCATTCATCATCGAATGACGACTGGACTAGGTATGGAATGGGTTACCCTTACTAAGGTCTGAGTCTAATGGTCTACTCTTACAATATTCAATCTTAACCCAAATCCATAAGTTCGGATTCTATACTTCTATATAGGGAATCTCATCTCAAACTATTACTCTTTACCACCACATTCAATCTTAGTACTCTAACAACTCTATGGACTCCTACTAACCAACTCCTTAAAAAATTCTCAACACTTGACCTGATTTCTCATCTTATCATCTCCTCATTAGGTCTAAAGCTAACACTTGAAGGCTATGGACCTATTCCACATTGACAACTCAATTATGCTATCTAGGCACACATGGAAAATTATAACTTAATTGGAACCTCATCCGGTAACGTACCGTCTCAGCACACCTCTTAATGCTCTTGTTACTCTTGTGACTTAGCCACACTTCACTGCCCTTATCTAAACGTTAGGGTCTCTCACTTGTACCACTCATATCTATTGCAGATAATCACCTCAATTTCTTCAAATCTTAAGACTAACATCATCACCCTCATGTTGCCATTCCTTTTATCATGACACTCATCTCAAATTCAAGCTTAATGTTTATGACTAAAGCCGAATATTAATATGATTGCTCGCTTACTATACTAACTTACAACTACTAGATACAAATTCAGAAACACTCATCCACTAGGACCTTATGACAAATAGCCAACCCTCACCTCTTAGTATTCATACTTACAATTTACTATCACATTTCCAATCATAACTTGAGTACTATGCACTCCTTCACTATACATCAATGCCTAATTAGTTCTATAACATTTTGAATATTATGGACACTCCCTCAAAATCATAAGCCTAGCTTAGATCTATAACCTCATGAATACTCTTTCTCTTCTATTCACCACTTACACTTAGTCATTTCCTACACAATGACACTTCATCACCAACTCCTTTCTAGCTACAACACACTCTACCTCCTATGATGGAATCTTCACAACTCATCACTTCTTAGTCTACCCATAAGGGAAAACTCCTCATTACTAACTTACTAGGTACATGACTATAGTAACATAGCTTGGCAAAACACCATCTCCCTTACTTAGATTACTAAACCTCTACATGCTTTCCTCTTACTCTGGGCTCTTTCACTACTACTGCTCATGATCTCATAACTCATGTTACCCTTCAGGATGAAAATACTACCCAAGATCTAAACATACTTCCTCATAAGTATCTCAGATGAAACAAGGTTTAAGGAAAAGAGTACAACTCACTTTTAGCTCAAACGCAAGATTCAAATGAATATGGGTGCATTTCTCTTAAACTGAACACTTAACTTACTCTTAGACTTCTCTTAAGCCCCTCTGGAGTCTCATGACTTCCTCAAAACTCTTGCTAAGAACAACTCATCGACAAAGAACTGACTCTGCTTTTCAACCACCTCTAGTATGATGGGTAGTCGAATGATTCTATGAAACACACGAGTTAGAATAAGTCTCTATGACATAGCTATATTGCACGATTAAGAGTATGAAAGAAGGGAAACTTTTATTAAATGTCTGCAGTCCATCATTTATAGAAGTGGGGCCCTCACAACCATAAACAAGATCTTACTTGATACGGCTTCATAAACACCCAGGACACTTGAACTCTGTGCTCCGATACCAAGTTTGTCACGACCCAAGTCTACACCCTGGACGTGGCCGGCACTCGAAGACCATTGTTGGTCCCCAAGCGAACCCTCATCCTGGCTGACTACAAGCGAAAAACTGCTTCAAGCATACAAAGCTTAAAACTGAATAAAATTCAATAAACCTAACTTTTCAAAACTTTAACTCAAATGAACAACTTAGAATGAAAATAATATATTAAACTCGCCATAAAATAGGCAACTTAAGTCTTTAAAATATTTAATAACAATAAATGAATAATATATAGTTCTCAACTATACTGACTATCTATGAAGCCTCTAACTGATAAAGATGGAAGTCGGGACAAGACCCACGACATCCTGACTAAACTGAAAGGTAAATGTAATCCTCTGAAAGCAATGAGGCTCACCATAGCTAACTCGAACTCTCGAATGTATCAACGAAGCTCATGTTGATGATCATGAATACCTATGTCTGCATCATAAGAAGATGCACGACAAATGGGTCAGTACGTGGAATGTATGAGCATGTAAGGGAATTCTAAAGCATAACATAGGCTTGAAAAGAATCTGAAAGAAACTGAAGAAGTTACCGGCTCAACTCAACTCAACATAACAAAACTCATTTCAATATAAAGCAGTTTAAAACAAGTGCAATACAAAGAAAAAGGAAAACTATTTAAAACATGATGTTAACTCATAATCATAATATCATAAAAGACATACCATGCTCCCTCTCAAAGTCTACTTGTGCAATGCATGAATGAAGTCCCATACCCCTATTCATACTAAGCAGAACCCCTTGAGGAACCATGCAAATACTATTGTGGGAGTTTCTCTAACCGACAACCATCACTTAAGAACTATAGTGATGATACATCGTTATTATTCCCATGCTGCCCGGGCCATCCTATACCTTGCCGTGGTATAGGACCTGAACTACTAAGTGGATCCACTAGTCTATGTGAAAAGGATTCATTTAAAAAGTATGACCATTTTCTACCCATAATGGCTACATGGTTTTCATGGAGACTTGAGTTAATATGAAACTCGCATCCCCACATTGGTACTCAATAAGAATCCCAAAAATAAACTTAGCTCATATGTTTTAAAACAACTTATTTCTTTAGTTTGAGATAATTACTCAAAAGCTTAGCTTAAAAGCTCTCTTGGAATCGATGTTCCCTTTCTTATTCAAAACTCTTTTAGAAATCTCAGTTTCCTCTCATCTTAAATGTGAAAACATTTACTCTTGGAAATACTTAGTTTACATATATAATTTTAAAGAAAATGAACTTTACTCTTACTCTTTACTCAACTTCAAAGCTTAAGTCTGAAAACAAAGTTTAAACATTTGTAAAAGACTTCTTAAAATATGGTTCATGCCGAATGATGGACATGAACGACTCAATGCAAGGTTTTCAATAACCATATATAGAACTCAATACTTGGAACTCAAGAACTTCAATGATACTACTCATCTCAAGATTGTTCGACTTATAATGTTCTTGCAGAATTATGGGCATGAACAACTCAACTCATGGACTTCATGGGTAATAGGTAATTGTCCCATGATTAGGATTATAATCTCGGAAGGGTGATGAACTCGATACTCAAGACTTAGAACTTGAACATACTACTCCTTTCAAAGATACTATACTAATGGAGTTCATGCGGAAGTTATGGGCATGAACGACTTGACTCAAGGGTCAAAATATCAATAAGGAACTCTAGTATACGACTCTTCTCATTCTCATACTTACTTCTCAAAACTTAACTCAAATCGATGGTGGATCTCAAAGGATTCACAATTGGACTCAAAGACTTTCTTGAACTCTATTGTTAACTCTCTTTTGAATGCGAATTATGAATTCAAAAGTTATGGTTCATGATAGGAAAGATCTCGTGATGACAAAGTAGACTCATGAACACATTTTCCTCAACATCTTACTCACTTACTCGAGCCTTGAAACAAATTACTAGAAGTTGTAGAAGACTCCTTAAAGGACTCAAAGGGATTTTCTGAAAAATGTTCGAAAGAACTCTCAAGACTTGACTCTCCACTCTACCTCGAATGTGATTTATGAATTCAAGGTTGTGATTTGTGATAGGAAAGGTCTCATGATGTTTAGGAATGATTTTAGATAGCTAAACATGAGAAAAGACTGAAAACCAATATTTGAGAGTGGGTCCGCGATGCGGAGAGGATTTTAAAATTTGGTTTCAAAAACGTCTTTTGAGGCAGAACACTTCGTGTCAGCTCCGCGACGCGAAGCTGAAATTTCAAATCTGGGCATTAGGCGCGTGACGTGCGACCACCTTCAAATTTCGTTCGACAAAATTTCTTCTTCGTTTTCTAACCCCAATTCGCCTAAATTCGATTATTTTTCTCAATCTCTCTTTAGATTTAGATACCCAGCACATGTACACTAGAATCTAACTCTAACCCCTCTATAAATCAACACATTAACCTCAAGAACTCCTCAATCTCAACCCAATTCAAGAACGGAAGCAAAATCATGAATACATGACATGAACATCAAAGCTTCAACTTTTAGAACGAATTTAAAGATGAAATTAACATGATTGGCGTATGGGTGAACAAACCCAACACTATGGAAGCTTACTTACCTGAAAGACTCATCTTCTTAAAGAACTTGAAGGAAAATCTGGGAAGATGAACTTAGCCTTAGCGTTTCTTGATTTTCTTGAGCGTAAAATCTTTGGAGTGGAAGAGAGGGTTTTGATTTAAGAAAACTGATTTCACGTTTAGGGCAATTTCGATGACCTCCTAAAGATTTTTAGGACTAAAATACCCCTAAAGAAATAATTAAAATGAACTGGGAGTCGGAAAGATCTTTCACCAGGCAGTGAGGTCCATGTTGGCTCCGCGTCGCGGCGCCATCGTGGAGTTGTTGCCAGGTTTGCGCGACGTTAGTAAGTCAGTCATAACTTTTTACTCATAGCTCGAAATTTAGCAAACTCGATGGCGTTGGAAAGAGGACTCGAAGGGCTTTAAATTACTATTAATAGTCTATCTATCAAATAGAATAAACCATTATAACCTACATCCACCGAAGAGCCGAAGTCAAGTAAGCTACTTTTTCTTTCCTCAATGACTCCGAACCTTCCCAATCTATACAATTTGTAAATTAACGAGTATATAAACACCCAAAATTATAATCAATTTCCTAAAGTTCAAGCCTAAGGGTTTTCTAAATTCTTCCAATTAGCATAACTTTAATGAAGTTTAAATAAAACGAGGCACCTAATATTTAATTATCTATCTCAATATAATTTATAGTAAGATAAAAATTATGACACCACAGAAAAATTTTGAGCTAAGACTTGAACCATCCTTCGTTGTGAGTAGGATTTTACCGAGGAATTAAAATTTCTTAAGTGTTAAGTTCACTAGATGTAGAACCTTGAGTTTGAAAAGAGCTAAATTGGAAATTTGCAAGTTATGCTTAAGTTATGAGTTTTGGGTCAACTTGAAATGATCATAACTCCTAGCACATGATTATTTAGATGTGCTAAAAGATACCGTAGGAAAGACCTTTGAATTATCTTTCCAACTCCTCCGAGTTTGCTAAGTTTCGAGGTCGGATGAGTGAGATATGGCCTTTTGAAGTTAGGCTGCCCAGTTAAGGAAAGTTAGCCGAAAATAGTAAGGGGTGTTTTGGTCTTTTCCTTACCTAATCAGATTTAATTCATTTTTAGTAAGGCTTTAAGGGTCTAATCCTATTAGGTTCAGTTTTATAATCCTAAAATACGCCTAGGGTTTTAGTTGAGAGTTCAAGAAGAGAAAAGAAGAGAAAAGAAGAGAAAAGAGGAGAAAAGAGGAGAGGATCAAGCGTTCGTCGAGATTCTTGCGTCTTGTTGCGGATTTTCTCCATGGGTTTAATCCCTAAGAGGTATGTAAGCTTCCATAGTGTTGGGTTCTTTCACCCACATGCCAATCATGATTTATTCATCGTAATTTCATTCTTGAAATTTAAGGATTTAAGTTCTTGATAAGTGTTCTTGAAGTTTCATTAAGTTTTGATGTAAGATTCTACTTGGGTCAACTTCAAACGACCATATCTCTTAGAATATAGAGAGTTACATGAGCCGTAAGCTATCCAATTAAAGGTATTTGAATCTACTTTCCAACGCCACCAATTTCGTGTCAATCCAATTTTTGAGTAAAAAATTATGTCTATTTTAGTAACCTATACAGTGCTATTACGAATTAGCCGACGAGAAAATAGTAAAAAGAGTCGTTTTTGTCTTTTTACCTCCAAGAAAACCATAAACGAATTTCTTGACTAATAAAAGGCTCAAAACAATCAGATTTTCATCTTCACTAATGAAAATCATAATTCTTGGTCATAGAGATTTCAAGAAACTAATTCAAGAATCTCAAGAAAGGTTTTCTTGATTGTTTACCTTCACACTAGAGTTTCAAGGCTTCTAATCAAGTTCTTCTTCAAGATTCTTCAAGAATCTTGTTCTTCTAGGTATATAAGGCTATCATAGTGTTGGACTAGTTCGTCCTCACGCCAAACATCTACTTTCATATCAGTAAAAGTGTAATCTAGGATACTTTCCCTAGATTTGAGTATTATTGAGATAAGTTGATTTTGAGTTCTTGAATTCATGTTTCTTTTAAAAGTTCTATTCCTAATTATCGAATAGCTATATTGTTATTGATATCCTTCATATCATGAATCATAACTCTTGAATTCATAATTCAAATTCAAGAGAGAGTTAAGAGTAGAGTTCAAGGAAGCCTTTCAGTTCCATTGTGAATCCTTTGAGATCCATCATCGATTTGAGTTAAGTTTTGAGTAAGTAAGTATGAGAATGAGAAGAGTCGTATACATGAGTTTCTTATTAATATTTTGACCCTTGAGTCGAGTTGTTCATGCCCATAACTTCCGCATGAACTTCATCAGTTGAGTACCTTTAAGATGAGTAGTATCTTCAAGTTCTAAGTATTGAGTTCCTAATCCCCTATGAGATTATATTTATAATCATGACACTATTACATGTTACTCATGAAGTCCTTAAGTTGAATTGTTCAAGCCCATAGTTCCGCATGAACCCTATAAGTCGAACAGTCTTGAGATGAGAAGTATACTTAAGTCCTTGAGTTGAGTAGTTCATGCTCATAATTCCGCATGAACCCTCTGAGTTGAGCATTTTTTAAATGAGTAGTATTAGTGAAGTTCTTGAGTTCCAAGTATTGAGATATATCTATGGTTATTGAAAACCTTGCATCGAGTCGTTCACGTCCATAATTCGGCATGAACCATATTTTAAGAAGTCTTTTACAAATGTTGTAACTTTGTTTTAAAACTTACGTTTTGAGTTTAGTAAAGAGTAAAGTTGAAGTTCATTTCTTCAAAACTATATGGGGACTATGTATTCCTAAAAGAGTTTAAAATGTTTTCACAATTAAATAAGAACGGAAAACTGAGATTTTCAAAAGAGCCTTTGAGCTAGTGTTTCAGTAAAGAGCCTTTGAGCTAGTTTTTCAGTAAATAACCTTTGGGCTAGTTTTCAGTTAAAGAGTAAATGCTTTCACAATAAAGCAAGAGAGGAAACCTTGATTTCCAAGATAGCCTTTGAGCTAAGTTTTTGAGCAATTATCTCAAATCACAGAAAGAAGTATGTTTTTAAACATAAAGAGCTAATATAATGTAATATTTTTGGGAGTAGTATTGAGCACAGATGGGGAAGAGTTCATACAACTATCATCCCCCTTAAACCATGTAGCCATCATAGGTAGAAAAGGATCATACTTTTTAGATGAATCATTTTCGCATAGACTAGTGGATCCACTTAGTAAGTTAAGGTCCTATACCTTTGGTCGGGTATAGGATGTGTTGGCAGCGTTAGGAAGATCGTTGTATCATCACAATAGCTCTTATGTGATGGTTGTCGGTTAGAGAAACTCCCACAACAGTATTTGCATGGTTCCTCAAGGGGTTCTGCTTAGTATGAATGGGGGTATGGGACTTCATTCATGCATTGCACAAGTAGACTTTGAGAGGGAGCATGGTATGTCTTTTATGATATTATGATTATGAGTTAACATCATGTTTTAAACAGTTTTCCTTTATCTTTATATTGCACTTGTTTTAAACTGTTTTATATTGAAATGAGTTCAGTTATGTTGAGTTGAGTTGAGCCAGGTAAGTTCTTCAGTTTCTTTCAGTTTCTAAGAAGCTTATGTTATGCTTTAGAATTCCTCTTACATGCTCGTACATTCCACGTACTGAGCCATTTGGCATGCATCTTCTCATGATGCAGACACAGGTATTTAGGATCATCAACAAGAGCTTCATTGATACATCCGTAAGTTCGAGTTAACTATGGTGTGCCTCCTTATATCTGGAGGATTTCATTTACTTTTCAGTTCAGTCAGGATGTCGTGGGTCTTGTCCCGACTTCCATCGTTATCAGTTAGAGGCTTCATAGATAATCAGTATAGTTGAGAAGTCTGTATTATTCATTTATTTTATTAAATATTTTAAAGATTTAAGTTGCCTATTTTATGGCGAGTTGAATATATTATTTTATTTTAAGTTGTTCATTTGAGTTGAAGTTTTGAAAAGTTGAGTTTATTGAATTTTATTCAGTTGTAAGCTTTTGCATGCTTAAATTAGTTTTCCGTCTGTAGTCAGCCAGGATAAGGGTTCATGAGTGTAGACTCGGGTCGTGACAAAAACCTTTTAATGTTTAAAAGTTCAAGCCACCAGTGGCAATGAACACCTACATGCACTTTAATACTCCAATTCTTTACATGATTAATGTTGTGGCCTGATTAACTTTTCTCTCAGCATTCATCTAACATCAAACACTATACATATGCACACTTCCACTTTATAATATAATATAATATAATATAATAATAATTAAAGTTGAGGCCACTGGTTACGAAACCAGTGGCACTACCTCTGAACCAGTCAGTACGTACAAATCCTACCACTGAAGAAAGCCACTGATCACATGTAGTACTCTTCAGACTACACTACAATATAATACTCTTATTATAACCATACAATTATATAACATGATACCACCAAGTTACAATGTATTGGAGAACAACGTACATAAGCCAAAACAACCATGTATTACTATACTGCTAATGATCGATCATTCCCATTATTAAATAATTAATTAATACTACAATCTATATATATATGTTCTTTCATACATATAAGATATACCAAGGTTGATTCTTTACCTGATTTGCTGCTGCTGCTTCTTCATCGCCGCAGGTAAAGAGTAACTCCTCTTGTCTCCTCTTTTAATTAAGTATTCTCAACTAATAATTAAATAAATACTAAACCCTCTAATTTACATATTCCTATCCATGGCCCATATGGTAATTTAATTAAATAAATTATTATGGACTTAGTTCATTAACCACCAACTAAATTAATTATTAAAAACTACCCAATTAATTCTATAAATGTAGTTACAAATAGTCCAAAATATCCATTTACAATCTTTCGGAAAGAGTATTCTATGAAATAAAAAGCTCTAGTACTCAAAACGATCAAATGGGTCGTTACACATATAAACAATGTCTTTATTAAAACTATTTAGATAAAATTTCTAATGAGTCCATCTGAGTTTTAAAATGAGTTGAACTAAGCAAATCAAAATAAACTTAATTAATGAAATGTGTGGATTCTTAATATGTCGAAATCTAAACGGATCGGGCATATCTTAATTATATAGGTTGATTTTGCCATCCCCATAAGCCACGTAAATTAGACCTAGGAGAGTATACATCATATAATATACATATTGTACACATAATTAATGTGTAATTTTATATAAGAGCACAAATTACACATTTAGCCGATCAATCGTAAGCCAAATATACAAATTATATATATAAAAACATGTCATTTTCAATATCTCCTCAACTATATAGGTCCAATAAGATTTCTTCGTACTATCAAATTATTAGACCTAAATCTTGCTAAAAGAGAAACCAAATCTTGCACAAAACCTTCACTCTCACGTCAATATAATTTAGTATATAAAGTAAGGTATTTAATTATTAAAAACTACCCAATTAATTCTATAAATGTAGTTACAAATAGTCCAAAATATCTATTTAGAATCTTTCGGAAAGTATTCTATGAAATAAAAAGCTCTAGTACTCAAAACGACCAAATGGGTCGTTACATTAGATATCAATTTACCAATCACTCATCCTAGAACGATCAAAAGAAGGACGAGGTAGACAGTGCAGATGTCTCGGCGATTCCTTCCAAATATTAGTACCCAATAGGCTTCATCTCAAAAGTATTTCAAACCAACCAATTGGAAATATACAACTCCTCCCATAGAATGCCTCAAATGGGGCCATCTCAATACTCTAATGATAACTTATTGTTGTATGTAAACTCAACTAATTAACAATAGAATTATTCTCAAGTGGACTCTTCAACTGACCGATTCTTCCACTAGACCTTAACACAACAATCAGGACAAATATTTTCTACCATAACCATGATAAAATCCTAAATCAATATTGGCTACAATCAGGAGTGAACCTGAACCAGCCACCACACTCATAATGCACAAACCACCATAGATCTTATTAAGATTTTCTTCTCATAACATAAACTTTCACGAGCTTAAGCTATAAAAATTTAATCTTTAGACATCAGGTACTCATCAATATAGAATTAAACTTGTTTAACCCAAAGAAGAAAATGATCAAGTAACCACCCCTCGAGTGATACACCCAAGCATACATAACCTCTGACAACACTATTGAAATGCTAAATCAGTAGCTATTATAGACAAACCTTAAGAATGACAAAACTAGACCCCATGGTCCCCACATTCAATCACACATAGCCAAAACATGATACAATGATGAGATAAATCTTAAGTCTATCGAACAACTGTAAATTTTCATGGTAGCTCTACTATAAATTCTCATAAGCAAAGGTAAGCAAAGGTGTGCATGTAGAATTACTAGTATACTTCAACTATCCCAAACAACACCAAATCTTCCATAATTGAAAAGAGCAAGTATAACCAAAGATGCCACCCTACCAGGAGGACAATCACAGAATTGGTACACCCAATCCACTACTAGGATCTCACTCATAGAAGTGAAAACATGCATGAGAATAGATAGTGAATCATACTCCAAATCATGTCCCAGACTAAATAGGTGGTCACATAAGAATGTTCAGAATAAAGGTCGAATAACTCAAGATACTCCTTACATAGTGCTCACATCAAACATTTCTATTCATCTGACTGATATATTATCTATTAATTGATCTAATTTTTCGTTTCTTATTGTTGGTATTTCGAATATTTTTGCTACGCTTAGGTCTAATTCTTTTCCTTTTATTTGTTCAAATATACTATTATCAAATATTATTTTTGTTCTAAAGATTCTTTGTCTTGATGTTCTTCTTTATTAGTTATTTGTATATCTGTTTCATTCATTTGTTATACTATAGAATTCATTGTCTGATTCTATTTCTATATCATTATCTATTTCATTTTCTGATATTTCATATATGCTACCTTCACTTTCTAATTCATAATCTATGTACTCTATTTGCGTATATTTTTCATCGTTTATTATTTTTTCTGATATTTATTTTTTCTTTGGATTTTTAGGTAAACTTCAACACAATCTATAAATGAATAAGGAAGAATATGCCATAGACGAAAAAACATATGAAAACTATGACAGATTAAAAATAAAGATAATATTTTCTAATCTAGGAAGAAGATATAAGAAAATAGGTGACAATCTAAATTTAATGTTAGAAAAAGAAATGGTAAAACTAGAAGATAGTTTAACTGCTATGATAAGAATAACAAAAGAAAATGAAGAAATAGATAGAAAAAC
>JAJOOR010011275.1:0-17267 GCA_036250505.1 Solanum acaule
CCTATTCTAACCCCCCCCCCCCCCCCTCAAGCTAGTGTATACAATTCATGTACCTAGCTTGTTACATATGTAATTAATACGAGGACCAATGATGGGCTTGGTAAGATATCTTCAAGTTGATCAGTTAACTTCACAAAATTGACAGTCAATCTCAATGTGCTTAATCTTCTCATGAAATACTGAATTTGATGCATAATGCCGATAAAACACAGAGTGATAAAATTACAGTGTTGAACTTCCCAAACCAAATGTGCAAAGACTGTTCAGACTAAGACCGTAGAGTGACTCACATAATCAACATACAAGGCTGCAAAACTCCCCCTAGCAACAAAGTGCTGAAGATCTTGTATAAAGTATATGGATTGGAATCAATAGATGAGTCGATATTAGACAAGTCACCGAAAAACTGGCCGGAACATGCTCATATGCCTGGAGTATTAGATTTGATGGCTAAAAGTGGTTACAATCTAAGAAATAAAATTATATGGGTAGGGTTGGAATGATGTCACGACCCAACTAGAAAATAGAAATTATATAGGATAGTTCGAACTGATTGAACGACCCCATTGAAAAAGAGAAATAATATGGGTAGGGTCGGAATTATGGCACGACCCTACTGAAAAAGAAAAATTATATGGGTAGGGTTGGAATGATGGTACAACCCTACACAAATCAGATTTGAGGAGTCACCAAAAAGACGAATGGAAATATGCAAATCAAAATTGAGGAGTCAGTGAAAAGATACATGATGCTATGCAACTCAGCTATGAGAAAATAGTTCAGAAAAATCCACGGTACTACACAAATAAACTATGATAAGTAGTCCGGAGAGATGCACGGTGCTACAAAAATCAAATATGCAAAAAAAATGTAGTCACCGGAAAAGATGGCATGGTCAAAACAACAATATAAATGGGTGGTTGAGAGGTTTCAATGTAGCGAGAGAAGGAAGGGATAATCTGGAGGTGACTCATTTGCAATATGCAGATGATACCCTTATTTTTTGTGATGCAGATGAAGAACAAATCAAAATTTTGAGGGTGATATTGGTTCTTTATCCGATCAATGAGGTCACAACCATGCAATCCCTAAATGCAATTCTGGGAGGAGAGATTGGTAGTCTGCCAACAATATACTTGGGTATGCCTTTAGGAGCAAACTCAAAGTCTAACGAAATCTGGAACAATGTGGTTGAAAAATGTGAGAAGAAATTGGCAATGTGGAAAAGACCGTACTTATCACTAGGGGGTAGATTAACCCTCATCAACTCCGTGTTAGATTCCTTGCCAACTTGTATGATGTCCTTGTTCCCTATACCAGCAAAAATCATTAGTAGGATAGATAGAATCAGGAAGAAGTTTTTGTGGCAAGGAAATAAAGACAGGAAAAGCTACCACTTGGTCAAATGGGAATCTCTGATAATTGACAAGAAGTTTGGAGGTTTGGGGATAAAGAATCTGGATACTCATAGTAAGGCACTTAGAATGAAATGGCTATGGAAGTATGCCAATGATAAAGAGGCACTATGGGGAAGAGTCATAGAAGCTAAGTATGAGGAGGAAGACAGATGGATGACTAAGGAAATTACAACTCCTTGTGGAGTTAACTTATGGAGATCCATTAGAGATCTCTGGAATGAACTGAAGTGCTTCTTCAAGATCATGGTGAACAATGGGGCTAAAACTAGGTTCTGGAAAGATGAATGGCATAAAGAAGGCAACTTAGAAAGGTTATTCCAGATATCTACTCATTAGTACTACACCAACCGAGTACCATGGCAAAATTATGGACAACAGAGGGATGGAGATTCAACTTCAGAAGGCAATTCAATGATTGGGAAATACCAAGAATGGCAGATTTCATCAACAAGATTGAGCAATTCAGTGGGTTGGGAACATATGAAGATGAACTATGGTGGAAGGGAGATGAGAAAGGCACATACAAAGTGAGCAAAGCGTACAGGAAAATGAACCACAACCAACAGCCAACCAGTTAGGTTAGAAATGGGGAAAAGACAAGCTTCTTGGGAGATGACTGGCATGAGATGGGGATTCTGAGGAATATCTACCCAGATATCCACAACTTAATGTTAAATCAGCAAAGAACAATTGCAGGAATGTGGACACCTGATGGGTGGGAAATCAGTTTCAGAAGACAAGTAAATGACTGGGAAATCACAAGAGTTGCAGATTTCCTTAACACTATTGGCCAGGGTAGGCAAAGCATACAGATGGTTGAATAGTCACAATCAACAAAATGTCAACTGGCCCTGGAGAACTATATGGAAAGTGAATATGCCCTACAAGGTATCATGTTTTATTTGGCTCCTATCTAAGGAAGCTGTCCTTACACAAGACAATCTGATGAAAAACGTGGATAATTTTATGTCCGAGGTGCATTTTTTGTGGAGAACAAGCAGAAACTGTTCGACATTTGTTCCTTCATTGCAAGATCACATGTCAGCTTTGGAGGCTATTCATAAAACTTAAAGGTTTCTCCTGGACTATGCCAGGAAAGGTTACAGAGGCCCTTCAAAGTTGGGAAGAAGTTGGGGTTCTGGCAAGAAGCAGATGTAGATGGAGAATCATACTAGCCAGCATATGGTGGACAATCTAGAAGGAGAAAAATTCTAGGTGTTTTGAGAACATAGAAAATAGTATAGAACAGATCAAATTGAATTGTATCTTGATTCTATGTTTTTGGTGTAATCAGATTCGGTCTAATGATCCTGTATCTATTATTGATGTGTTAGATTCATTATAGACATGGGATCATAGGATCTGGATTTACTTGTAAATATGGCTCTAGTACAACCCATGTATTGATCTGTTTCTATCAATAGACACAAAGTTACCAGTTTCAAAAAAAAAAAATACCATATAAAATGGCATGCTTTGTGTGGCATTTGGCAAAGGAGGCCGTGCTTACCCAAGAGAACCTAATGAAAAGAGGGGTAATTTTAAGCCCCAAGTGCTTCTTGTGTGGGGAGCAGGCAGAAACTCTGAATCATCTATTCCTACATTGTAGAATCACAGGACAACTATGGAGATTGTTTTTGAACCTCAGAGGAATAGCATGGAGCATGCCTGGGAAAATTACAGAGGCCTGAGGCCTTAACAAGCTGGGAACAAGCTGGGTTGTTGGCCAAGAATAGAGGCAGGTGGAGGATATTTGGTGGACAATATGGAAGGAGAGGAATTCTAGGTGTTTTGAGAGCATAGAGAATAGTATGCAACAGATTAAGCTTAATTGCATCTTGCTATTGTGTTTTTGGTGTAATCAGTTACTTTTAAATGATCCTGTTTCTATCATTGATGTTTTAGACTCATTATAGACATAGGATCATAGAATCATAGATGTAGGTAGTACTTTGTAAATATGGGGCTGCTACAACTGTTGTATGATTCGGATTCTAACATATATAGAAAAAGTTACCTGTTTCAAAAAAAAGATGGCACGGTGCTACAAGTTAGATATAAAAGAATAGTCACCGGAATGATGACACGGTGCTTACATAAATCAAATATGATAAAATAGTCACCGGAAAGATACACGGTGACCCAACTTTTGCTAACATAATTGTTGGCTAGACGGGCGGAATACAAGGAGGTTCACAAATTCTCCCCCATAACCAAAACTCTCAAAACGTTAGGACTACATTGTGAATGTTACTTAAGTTAGAAGGAACAAATCTATATTTATAGAGTCTTAAACCTTTTCCTACAAGAAAAAGATTAGTCAAATGTTAAAAAAAATTCCTAAAAGGAAAACCTATTTATGGTAAGAAAGTCAGGGCAAATAAAACCCAACAAATCTCTCCCTTGGCCTGAATTTCTGACAAAATAAAATTGTCCACCTTCTTTAGGATCTTGCACCTCTTCTCCATAATCTCCTCCATCAAATTTATGCCTTGACAGAGAGGTCTCTGAAACAATTTCTCCAACAAAAATCTTCATTACTGTCAAAAAGGTTGCGGCTAGAACTACACCCGCCAAGATGAACACCATCTCTAACCATGGTTCTTATACCATGTGAGAAATATAGGAGAAAAATATTATTGAATTGTAGTTGTGTCTACATTATTACATTGAGATCTTATTTATAGACACTAGAATACAACCCTTTACCAAGTAGGATACTATTTACTATTCCTATTCCTATTTAAATAAGATTGTGTAAGCCTATTCCTATTCTAATAGGATTGTATAAACCTATTCCTATTCTAACAATAACCACCATAAATAGATAGATTTGGAGCAGAATGTTGATGAAACATAGACTGATAAGTTTTACTACAAGTTCATGTCAAACTCTTAAATTATTATGTGACTGTTTCTGGCCATAAAGTGACTGGTGCTATAGACATACGAAGCTACTAGACTCCCTCTGAGCAACAAAATTAGGTGGTTCCTCCGTATAAACTTCATCCTCAATACCCTTCAAGGGGTTTGCCTTTTGGTTCCATGTTGGAGGTCTCAAGTTCGAAACTCCTTGCCTGGGAAAGCAAGGGATGCCTTTTGGGTCAAGGTTGCACCAGGCTTGCCTAGTACGAGTTACCTCTCCTGTGTGGTTTGCGAACTATTGTATAGGGGCGGGGGTTTTACCCTGTGCGCACCCAAAGGGTCGCGGCCACGGGTTTCCCTTGTCATTAATAAAAAAAAAACTTCATCCTCAATACCATTATGGAGAAAAACGTTCTTGTGGAGAATGTGAAACATAAGAAAAAGAATTTATTACCAGAAATATGATCAAAAGTGTTGGAGTCCAGGATCACAGTCCAAGGGTATAAGAATGTTAACACAAGCAAAAGAATTACCAGGAACAAAAGTCTGAGTCTGAGCAACTAAGACTACTCATGGAGATGTCTGCTTAATTGCTCAATACAGAAGGAATTTATTTATCCTCCTTCAGATAAGGAACCATTTACAGCCTCAAAAAAGATAAAGGAACCATTTAGCCATGTAGTTTACCAAGGATAGCTGAAGTATACACTACATATACACTCAGTTATATATGGTGTGTATACGTATGTATTATACATATAGGTATGTTTATTATATGTATAAGTATGTATATTATATGCAAATGTATGTATATTATATGTGTATTAGTATAAAGTATACACCACTTGTACACTGTGTACATATTTTGTGAACTAGATGGCCTAAAGGTATTGGGCTGTAATTTTCTCTAAAGAAAACCCCTAAATACACCCGGTGCAGTATAAGCAACATGAGTATTTTAGGTGGTCTACCATGCCGAGAATTACATACTTCACTAAAAAAGTTATTGAATGGCTGTAACACTGCACAAACACGTCAGAAAATTCACTGGAAAAATGAAAAGTGATCGGAACTTGAAGAAAATAGTATGCTGGGCTCGAAATCATGGTATGATCCCAACCAAAAAAAAGAACTGCTCTGAAAATTGGCTGCAAACTGCCTCATGCGCTGAAGCATGTGTTGGACATGCCAGAGGCATTGGAGCTTTGTCAAGCACGTGAGGGTGCATCATTGGGGGTTCTGCTGAAGCAGTTTTCTGGGGTTTGGTCGCCAGATCTTGCTGGACCTTGACTACTGGCAGAAAAGGAGATGGCACAGCGAAAATCTAGAAGTCACAGGAAAGAAGGCATGGTGATTTACTATCCTATTCCTGAGATTTCTTACGGTCGCTCTAATACCATGTGAAAAATAAAAACACGAGAAATAATAATAAGATGCGTTAACTACATTATTACACTAAACCCTATTAATACAAAGTACATTATAATCCTTTTCCATGTAGGACACTATATATGTTAAATACTCTAGAAGCGTTATAGGATAAAATTATTTGTTTGCTACTTGCTTCTGTTCTCCATAGTATATTTATTTAGTAGTTTATTTAATTTGGTGTTCTGTGCAGCTAGAGATTCCTGCTCAGTATCCTTGTCTACTTCATATAGCAATGTGCTCAGCTCTATGCAATGAGTCTGTTATACAATACAACCCAGAAAAGAGGATTTATGAGAAGATTGGTGAATCAACTGAAGTTGCCCTTCGTTTGCTGGCAGAAAAAGTTAGTCTGGACTTTGGCTTGCGTGTCGCTTCTTTATTTGTTCCTTATCTCCAATTTATATGGCATTTCTTTTTATTTTGTAGAAGTCCCAAATGTTTAACATTGTTTTACTGATAACATTATTTCATAAGGCCATACAATTTTCAAGCTTTATAGTTTATCTAATTCTTCAAATTTTAAATAATTTGATTATTCCTATCAATCTGGCTATGCAACCATTATTTTATTATTTCCTTTCACCATTTCTTGTATAGTAAGTCAAATTAACATTTCAAATTCCGATAGGTCTATTAAAAAGGGATGGAGGAAGTATTTGTTTAGTATATGTACATATTACAGCACATAAATTGATTATGTGACTGATAATCAGATGTAACTCTATGCTTATTTTCTTATCAATTATTGTCAGATTGGTCTTCCTGGTTTTGATACAATGCCCTCTGCTTTAAATATGCTAAGCAAGCATGAACGGGCCTCTTACTGTAATCGGTATTGGGAAAGCCAATTTAAAAAGGTGAGGTATGTTTCCACTTTATTTATTTTGTGCTGGAGATGATCAAAATCTAAGACTTGCATTCACATTCTTATGGAATTTCAAACTAACTTGCTTTTGCTGAAACATGAAAAAAGTCATGTTTGAGCTCTCCGTATAGGAGTGTTTTTCATGTTGCCGAACACATTAGGGATCATGTTTGTCTTACAAAAGTGTTCCAAATGATTTTCCCAATTGGTTTGTGGTAAAATGTTGCTTCCCATTGAGATGATAGTAACTCCCTTTTATGAACTGCTTACTACAGCAGTCAAATGTTTGCAATAGTTTTTTCGTGGGAAATACGGCGAATGTAATTATTTTCACCATTTGAATCCTCACATTCGTTAAAGACATCATGCATCAACTGTTGTTTCTTGTTTGCATATGCCTTGAGAACTTTTAATGAAAACAAAAAGCTAAGAGGAATTCTAGGTAAAGATTCTTACAAGTAAAAAAATCTAAAAGAGCATTACAGAGCACCAACTTCCGCTACGCGGGTCTGGAGAAAAGCTGGACGACCTATAGAGAAAAAAAATCATTGCAAGTTTTGCAAATTCCAAGTAGTCCGCAATATTAGGGTCCCAAAACGTGAAAGATCTTGAACGACCTGCATGGCCTACCCTTAGATTTGTTAGCTAATTCAGTCTAGATTGTAAATTTGTTTTGTTTAATCAGTTAGAGGCTGTTTGGATTGGCTTAGCTTAAGTTCTTTTGTCTTTAAGATCTTTTTCTACTTTTTGTGGTGTTTCGAAAAGAAAAATGTGCTTTTTAGCACTTTACTTTTAGGCCAAAAAAGTACAAAAATAAGCTAAAAGCTAAAAGTTGGGTACTCCCAACTTACGACTTTTAGCTTTTACTAGCTCATAACTTATTTTAAAAAAGCCAATCCAAATGCCCTCTTAGTTCAGTATAGAACATAATTCTGCCAAGGAAGATTGCAAGTAACTGTTACATGAATGAGTCAGAACTTGTCCCTTTTTGGGCTTGGCTACTGTGTCTGTGCGATCTTTGCTGTTTATAGGAGCATGCCAGGGTTCTATAAACTATTTATCCTTAGATTTTCTTAAATTTCTCACCCTTTTCCCCTTTCTCTTGGCTCCTAACACTTGCTGCTCTACAATGCTGATAAATGCATTGTTTATCTGCACCTGCAGAAATCATGAAAGGCTAATTTTAGAGTTTTTAGAATCAATACCTTTCATTTTCCTTCTCCTGGAAATCAAGTTGCTTTATTAATTTGTTTGATTATATGATTTTGACACATGAAAAGCATTTAAACACCAGATTTACTGCTATGCATGTCATTATATTCGTCTTTACTTATTCCATAACTTGCAGGTTTCTTTATTGGAATTTTCACGTGATCGCAAAATGATGAGTGTGCTTTGTAACCGGAAGCAGATGGAGATAATGTTCTCAAAAGGAGCTCCAGAAAGCATACTTTCAAGGTGTACCAATATACTGTGTAATGATGATGGTTCTACGGTCCCTCTTTCTGCACATATTAGAGCTCAGTTGGAAGCAAAGTATAATAGGTTAGGCCTTTTTTTTTTTTTGTGATGGTTGTATTTTTTTCTACAAGTCTGACACGTGTGTGAATGGGATATTTTAATCCAGATAGTTCAGATTGGAAACCTGTATTCTGTTTGCTTTTTGAATAGGTAAGTTGACATTATATTAAAATTAGAGCAACCTAGCACTCAGATGGGGCAAGGCATAATATCGGTTAGGGATCCTTCATTACAAAAAGGTGGAACCCATAGGCAACCCCTTAAAGTTGGCACCAACTATAACTTAGACACCTCATGTAGGCCTTGTGTATTTTAAACACCTCAAATAAGGCCCCGCTGTGTCATTTTGACACTTTTTGCTGACGTAGCACATTGTGTGTGATGCACCCATTCTTAGCATTTGAGGAGCATCTCTTTTTTTTTTTGTATTTTTTTTCATTCTTCTTTTACACTTTTTATCCCTACCACTTACTCCACCTTCCACCATAAAAATCTTTATGGAGAACCTTGCAAAACATGGAAAAAAAACCAAAAAACCATCACACTAATGAAAAACTTTATAAGAACATGAAAGAACAAAACACGAAAATTGAAAGAAAAATGAAGGAAGAATCCTATCATTTTTGCCGGAACCTCGCCAGTCAATCACTATTGATAAAATAGTCCTCCAAACCAAATTTGAAGCAATAAAGAAAAAAGAAAATGAATTATAAACTATTGAAAACCAAAAAAAAAAAAAAAGTGGAAGAAGAACAAAGGGACAATGTCGCGAAGAAAGGGGAGGCGGGGTATATAAAATAGGTTATTTTTGTTGAAAATTAGTTTTTTCTTTTTTTTCCGTATAATTTATTTTATAAACTATTATTTTACTCTCAAATGCCACATGTCCTCTTTTAATTAATCATCATGCCATGTCGTCCGTGAGTGTATTACACTGTTATTTTAGCTGATTGTCAAAAAAGTGTGCCTTTTACAAAATACAAAAGGATGGACTCCTTCTAGCGTGCTATTTTCATCCTTTACATCCGGTAGATTACACTAAAAAGCATCAGCCATAAACATTTGTCTTTCAGTTTTTGTATGGTATCTTCCTTCCCTTCGAAACATCTGGTACCCTTTTCCTTCCATATTACTGAACAGACACAAGCAGGCACCGTCTTCCATATCTTCCTCAATAGTTTTCTGATCCCCTTGTAAGCCCAGCAGTTGAGTAAGTCTTTAACTGTGTATGGCATGAGAAATATCATCCTGAGTATCCTGTAGAAAAGTGACCAACTCTGGTTGGCAATTGAGCAATGCAAAAAGAGGTGATTAAGCTTGCCACCTCACTATTACATATAAAGCATATGATGCATAACATCATTCCCCTTCTCTGTAGGTTGCAGTGAGTGAGGCATGCATTATGAGTGAACAGCCACATAAAACCTGTAATATTACAGATACTTTCTGAAGTTCTGATTTCACTTGTCTGTAAAAGGAATGATAGTTGTGGAGGGTAATCTTTTTGATAACCAAGAAATCTTCGCGGTCCACACACTATTTAAAAGTTAGTGGATAATGGGCCCACCTCTTCACCCTTCTCCACTTAAATACCATATTGTTGTCGCGTTATGCCCATAATCTCACATCACGCACAACATTCTTATCAGTTAGACCAAAGCCTTGGGGGCTTGATATATATGGATAATTTTTTTTTTTGATCAAGTAAGGTTTTCATTGATAATAACAAGGCCAACTTGTCCATATATAAGAGATATACCAAAAAGGAGACCTACAAAATATGGTTCTCTCCAAAAGACATCCAATCCTCTATACAAACATGAACTACATTTGTGCACCAAAAGAAAATAAGGGATCAAAAACTACTTCTCAATTGAGCAAAGCTCATCTCCAGCCCTTCAAAAGCTCTCCTATTCTCTCTTTCGAAATGACCAAGCTAGAGGAGTAACATTCCATGCATTGTGGCTTCTTCTCCTAGCTCCACTCTTGCAACTAATCATCAACTCCTTCACTGATCTTGGCATTACCTGAGTGACACAATGCCACGTAAACTTATCTTCTCATAACATCGTGGCTAATTCGCAATATAATAAAATATGATCCGCATCGTCACCAGTCTCCTTACATAGGAAACACCAACTCATGTGGACAACCTATTGCTTCCTAAGGTTCTTTGATGTCAAAATCACCCCTCCAGTAGCTAGCCACGTGAAGAAGCACACCTTTCATTGTCACCTTCGTTATTCATACCGCACCATATGGAAAAATATCCTAGGTAGGTAGTGGGGAGAGCCCCTACCCTGCACTACAAGACATGGACAAGCATGCCAATATTATCCACTACACCAACGAGTATGATCTCACATTTACTAAGGTTGATTTAAGCCTTGAAATCACTTGCAATCAAGTTAGAGCTTGTCCAAGGTAGTCCAACTTGATCACATCTGCATCACAAAATATATAGTTGGTATGCCTAAGTAATTTCTTCCCATATGCCTAAACCTTGGTGGATAGAATTACTCGGTACTTGTGCAGGTGAGAGGTATGGGCACTTAATGGAATAGTTGAGGTGTGTGCAAGTTGACTATCATTCCACCGGCGAAAAAATAATTTTTCCTTTCTGCAAGTGTAAAAAATTGAATTTAATGATGATAGGATATAAGAGGTATCTAGGAGTTAAATATTGTGTTTTGTTGCATTGTGTTGAGCCTTGGGCGGGTAAATTAATAACTATATTAGGCACAAATCCAAGATGGAAGGACATATGTATTGTAGTTGTTTTTCTTTGTCTTGTGATGGGGAATGTTAGATATTATCTACTCAAATGTATGGTTTCCTTTCTATGTGAAATTTATACTAAGGCACCAAAGTTCTAATACAAACAAAGGCAATTATGCTTCTCTGACATTGCAATCTTCTTATTGTTACTACAACTTACCTGGTATAGTCCCATAAGTGGGGTTTGAGGAGGGTGGGATGTATGCAGGCCTTACCTCTACCTTTGTGGGATAAAAGGGAGATGGTTTCTGAGAGATCCTTGACTCAAGGAAATCGTTTGCAGAAAATGGTTTGAAAGAAAAGAAAGGGTAAAGCTATGATGAAAATATTGGAGAAAAGAAAGCACAGACAATACAAACTTAAGACAACCAAAATGAAAGAAATGACAGTAGTAATAAAATTGAAGAATAAGATAATGCTAGCATAATAGTGTCAATACTGGTAAGGGAACCGATAAATGCTCTAGAATCCTGCTCCACAAGTGTTGTGAGAGAAAACATTATACAACCAACTAACCATCTATCCTAATCCTCGCTTTTCATGATCTCCTCTCTAGGGTTATTCCTTAGTGAGCTGAAGATGTGTCATGTCTAGTCTAATCTCCCCAATTCTTCCTTGGTCTACCCCTACCTCTTCTGAAACCCATCACTGCCAACTTCTCGCACATCCTCACGAGGGTGTTTGTGGTCTTCCTATTCTTATGCTCAAACCATCTTAGTCTTGCTTCCCACATCTTGTCCACCACAACAACTTCTCCCTATGTACCCCGTATATCTTCATTCTAATCTTGTCTCTTCTAGTATGCATACATATCCATCTAAGCATCCTCATTTTGCTATCTTCATCTTCTGAACATGCGAGTTCTTGACTGACCAACACTCCACTCCGTACAACACAGTCGGTCTAATAGCCACTCTACAAAACTTATCTTTAAGTTTCGCTGATACATTATTACCAAGTCCAGAATGTGTCAGCGAGAGATGTGTGTTTGAGAGAAGCTTCAATTCTACTTATATGGCTTTAATTCCAAAAAAAATAGGTGCTTAGGAGCTCACTGACTTCAGACCTATTAGCCTGATTGGTATGTGTACAAGATCACCTTCAATTACTCACTGAGAGAATAAAAATGGTTATACATAAACTGGTGGACCCCAACATTTGGTCTTCATAAAAGAGAGACAAATAATGGGTGCCATTTTATGGCAAATGAGTGTGTTGACGCTAGAACTAGGTGTAGTGTCCCAGGCATCCTATGTAAGCAGGACATTCAAAAAGCTTATGACCACCTCAATTGGAAGTTCCTACTGGAGACTTTTTCTAAAAGGGGTTTTGGAGGTAGATGGCTAAGATGGATGAAGTTTTGCATCAACACTCTAAAATTTTCTGTTCTAAATTAATAAATGGCTCTCGTACAGGTTTCTTCTCTTCACAAAGAGGTTTAGGACAATGAGACCCGTTATCTTTTTTCCTTTTTATTATTGCTATGGAGGAGCTAAATAATATGTTGAAAATTGCTCAAGAGAAGTTGTGGCTGAGAGGTTTTAGTGTCTCCAGTAGAGTGGGGTTGATTTGGAGATTACTAGCCTTCAATATGCAGATGACACTCTTGTCTTCTGTGATGCAAACACGAAACAACTCAAGATTTTAAGGGTAATCTTTGTTCTTTTTGAAGCTATCTCAGGATTTCACATCAATTTGAACAAGATCTCTGGCTAGCATTTTGGGTGGAAGGATAGGAGACCTACCAACTACATACTTGGGGATGTCTTTGGGAGCCAAAAGCAAATCCATAGGAATCTGGAATGGGGTGATTGAAAAATGTGAATAAAGGTTTGTGAATAGGAAGAGCCAGTACCATTCTTTAGGAGGAAGATTAACACTCATCAACAATGTTTTGGACTTTATGCCTATCTATATAACTAGTTTTTCAACACGTGCGTTGCACGTGATTACCAATTCAAAAAATATATGTTATAGTAAATAGTATAGCTTATTTAAGCGAAGATTTGAATAATAAGTTTTGTATAATATTGCAGATTTATTTGTGAATGTTCAATGTGGATCATTATATATATCTCTTATTCATGCGAACCTGTGAATATGGTCAATGAAAATTTTTATTAGCTAAATGCATATATTTATGTCAATTTGCTGAGGTTCAATCATGTAATTGGTCGTATCTCAATAATATTACCTTATTGATGATATTTGTTGTGTATTTTTCTTGTCATCTAACTAGATGTGTTTGCACGTGTATTTCACATTAACTGTTCAGATGTCATATGAACATTGAAGAGAACAACTACATTTTATTTTTTAGAACTAATGTTTGTATATTAATTTTTATTTTATAAGTTATAACATAATAAATGACGTTCTTGTTGTTGGTTCTCATATTGGACTTCTCAATTGACTGTGTAAATAAATCAAAGTTAGTTATCTGACTGTCTATAGGTAATTGAGAAAAGTTTCCTTTTTTTTACCTCGAAAAACTAAAAACTGAAATTAAACAATTTTCAATTTATTCAATAAAGCATGATTCGTCCAAGGAAAAATAACAACACTGTGTTATCACATATATAGGGGTGGTATAATAATATGAAAGAATATTGGTCAAAAGTTAAGATAAGAAAAGATGAAAAGATAGAAATAATTAATGTAATAACTATGAGAATTCATAATCTTACAACTAAAGAATGTTAAAGAGTGTTTATAACATTTGCAATAATTAGTAATAACTAAGAGAATTTATAATGTTATAACTAAAGAATTAATGTGCAATAGATGTATTTCTAATAAATTTTATACTAACATAAATAAATAGGACTTTAATTAATGTTGCTATACTTTTATATAGTTATTAGATTTTAATTTAGTGTAGGGACAAAATGAAAATCTTTATTCCATATTATTGAAAATTAAATTTATTTTGTAAATGATAATTTTTAAATGATTCATATATATGCACATTTTTTCACATTTGTTTTGAGTTTTTTTTTTAAAAAGAACTCGGAACAATTTAAAATAATATATTTTGAAGTTAAAAGATCTTGTTAACTTGATAATACATTTATGACATATATAATACTTTAATTTAAATACAAATACCTACTCATATATAAATATGAGTTTTTCTTCGTCTAAAATAGTGTAATATTAAGAAATAGTAAATAAGTAAAATAAAAAGGCAATGTTTATATAGTTATAACTATTTTGAAGAAAACTTCCTAACATTCCAAATCACATAAGTAACATTGACAAATAAAGTCGTTCTTTTGTCTTGAGCATCAAAAAAGCAAATTGTGACAATTCTCCAACTCTTGAGAAGTTTAATAATTTTGAAAAAAGATGTTCAGAAGGATATATTTACATCACATGAGAAATTGTTAAAAAAAAACACAAAATGAATTTAGACTATCATGTTAACTTTATATATTGGAACATTACATACTAATGTATATATTATGCAAATTGATGGCCTTTCAGTAGTGCCAATCGAGAAGTTCATCAGTCAACAACTCTGAGGAAAAAAAACAAGGCAGTTCACTGAAAGATCAAAGATCACTATGAAAAGAGGAGGTAAAGACAACCGCATTTAGACAATAATAATGACGGTGTGTTCCTTCACAAACTATTAAAAAAGAAGAGAAAAGGTGAAGGTACAAAATGCAACGTAGAGACACCAGAGAAATATTGAGTGAAGGAAAAGGACAGATACGTTTCTTGTAATCCTCATGATAAAATTTCTCCTCTTTTTGCTTAATTATTCTATTGTTGATAGAACATTCAAGCATATCATCAAAGGGGAGTTAACACCACAACCATGCACTTAGCAAGTTACAAATGGACCAATATTAGCAACTGATTTAATTTTGATATGATAAAATTATTGCATAAAAGGCAGCACCAAGCTGTCATACAACTAATGACACAAGTAATACACCGACAAAAATGTACATTTTTTGTTTTCACCAAAAGAAATCTTTCTTTCCACTCACAAACTCGACAGTAATCAGAGCATATACTAAGAGAAAAGGAATCACTTACAGCCTTATTCGAACTCACTCAATGACAATAAATCTCACGAAATCTTTTAAAATGCAAGAAGAAGAAGAGTCAACAACAACAACAACAACAACAACATACCCAGTGAAATCCTACTAGGCAGAAGAAGAGTCGAAGATTAAAAAAAATTGTGGTTGAAAAAAAATGAGAGGAAGCCCCTCTATTTATAGTCAACAAAGGGTGGTATGAACAAGTATTTTTGTGTGTCTTATCAGAAAAGTCATGACCTTTTGAGTTGTCACAACCCTTTGGAAAAGTCACAACTTATTAAAAAAATCACAATTCTTTGGAAAAGTCACAACTCATCGAAAAATCACAACCCTTCGAAAAAAGTCACAACTTATCAAAAAAGTCACAACTCATCGAAAAATTCACAACCTAATTTAGGGATATAATAGTAATTTAACATTCAAGTTAGGAGTTCATGCTTTTAAGGTAATATAGATAGATGTCTCTTTTACCTATTCCCAATGGTGTCATTGATAGACTAGATTCTCTGAGAAGAAACTTCATGTGGGAAGGAAATAGTGAAACTAGGAAATTCTACTTGTCAAGTGGGATACTCTGTTTAAGAGTAAACGGGCAGGGGGTTCGGGGTAAGGAATTTAAAAATCCAGAACTACTGCCTTATGATGAAGTGGTTGTGGAGATATGCCTCCACTGAACAAGCACTGTGGAAAGGAGTAATAAAGGCCCAATATGAAATGGAGGATCACTGGATAACTAAAATGGTCACTAGCACTTATGGATCATGCCTTTGGAGAGCCATCAGAAACCATTGGCCAAAGTTTAGAGGAAACTGCTGTATTAAATTGGGTAATGGTCGAAATACCTCTTTTTGGAAAGACAAATGGCTAGAACAAGGATCTTTAAAAGCTTTGTTTTCAGATATTTTCACCCTAAACCAGCAGCAAAGGGCCACTGTGGCCGAGATATGGTCAAACCAAGGGTGGAATTTGAATTTTAGAAGATCTCTGAATGACTGGGAGATCCACGGGTTGGTGGCATTTTACAAGGTCTCGGGGTAGTTCAAAGGAACTACTGATGCATAGGATATTTTAGGATGGTAGGATCACTATCAAGACAATTTTAGTGTCAAAAGAGCCTACAAAAAGTTTAACCCTTGTAACAGTCAGTGGAATGGGTGGCCTTGGAAGCTGATATGGAAAACTAAATTTTCCCTACAAAGTGTCTTGTTTTACTTGGCTTCTTGCTAAGCAGACAATTTTGACCCAGGAAAACCTTATGAAGAGAAATATTCAACTGAGTCCTAGGTGCTTCCTATGTGGTGAAGAAGTAGAGATTGTCACCCATCTATTCCTTCACGGTAGGATAACCAACATTTTCTGGAATGTCTTCATCAACCTGAAGGACATGAACTGGGTTATGCCTAGGAGAGTTACCGACTTTGAGGATATGGAGCAGTTATGCAAGCATTACTTGGCATAAAGAGAGATGGAAAATCATCCCGGCTTGCATTCGGTGGTCTGTGTGGGAAGAAAGAAATCTCAGATGCTTCCGGGCCAAGAGTAATTCCATCCAGAAGATTAAGTTCAAACTGCTTAGTTTTGTTTCTTTTTTGGTGTAAACAAGAGTACATGGAAGATCTAGAATCAGTTACATATGTTTCAAGTTACATATGTTTCAGGTTCCTTGTAAATTTTTCTATAGGATTGAAGATCTTCCAGCTACTCTCCACAAATGTAATTAGGAACCTTTAATATGTTATGGCAGCTTCTGATTTTTTGGAATAGAAAACAAGTTGTTACCTTCCCAAAATAAATAAATATAGGACACCGGATGTGAGCATCCATTTCATCCACCTCGCTACGGTGTCCGACTCCTCATCGATTTCTCTATTTCCTTCTCACGGTTGAGTAGGTAAAATTGTGTCTTAAGTAGGTCCAAGGGGCTCTACTACTCTTGGTATTGCCATTGCTATGGTTGTTGCAGATATTATATGTTGAGATGGAATTTGTTAATCTGTATCAGATATGGTGATATCGATGTTTCAGACAAACTTGAGTATGTTGTATAACCTTGTACTTGTGCCACTTTGGATAGTGTACTAAACATAAATATGGTAGTTATCATCAGACTTATCTGGCAGGTCCTCTAGATGCATGGATGTGCATATTTCTACCTTTAAGCTTCTGATGTGTCAACGGGTTTTTGTAGTTATTTGAAAATTTGCTGTATTAATGCATATTTAAGGATATTTAGGTAATGCATAACATTTTTCCCCTCCAGTTTTGCAGGAAAAGAAACTCTTAGATGCTTAGCTCTAGCCTTGAAAAGAATGCCTATGGGTCAACAATCGCTCT
>JAJOOR010011276.1:0-16757 GCA_036250505.1 Solanum acaule
ACTCGGTGGATAATGGGCCCGCCCCTCTACCCTTCTCCACTTAAATACCGGGCTTCGCTTTGCATGGTGTGGGGCTTGAACCTGCGACCTAAGCCACAAATCCTCCACCTTTTGCCACTTGAGCTAGGCCTTGGGGGCTGATGGAGTGGTTCTCAAGCTGGTTTCCTATCTTTTCTAATCTTCTGAACATTAGCTTGGAACTGCTTCTCAGAGTCTTTAGTGGGACCCAGCTTTTGAGGAAAAACAGTCTGATGCTATGGTTGATTAGGGTGAAAAGGGGTTGGGCAAGACAAGGTAAAGCAAAAGAGGAGGGGTGATGGTCATTTTTCCATTCGATGTGAAAAGAGGAAAGCTGTGCAATCTACATGCTAGTCTTGACAACTTCTCCAGATTCTGTTATAGGAAGGAGTAAAAACCAAAATCTTTTCTAACCCATCAGAAATTGGATATAGTTCAAGGAGAAAATCTCCTGCCATTCCCTAGTTTGATGATAAATGTGATGTCATTGATGGATTTTGGTAGTGCTTGCAATGCATGCATGCTTATTCAAATTATTTACGTTGTTCTGATACTATACGGTTTTGGGAGTTCAAAATTCTTCGGTCAGTAATAGCATACAGTTTGCTTCTGATAAAAATATACTATACAGTTTTGGTACATAAAATTCACTGATCACTTGACTTTAGTTTCTTTTGGGGGTTTAAACTGTACTACGAGGTTGTCAAGGCTATTTTTACATTATATCCGTTCTATATTTATTAGTACCCTAAAATATTTTTTATTGTTTCTTTTGTTGACTTATTTTTTTTCTTTTCCTTCCTTTCTCTTATTTTCGTTTCTTCATTAAATATTGTCTCGACTGCTTTATTCTTCGGAGATTGAGGATGAGTACACTTAAGCACTAGTTGTAGGGTTGACCTCTTCATGAGAGTTCAACCTTTTACTTTCCTATTTCTGTTTTCTCTTTTGTTTTGTTTTGTCTGAAATTTGTATCGTTTTGTTTTCTCTTTGCTTTGACTTTGGGCCTGACCTGTTGGTGGTTGGGCTTCTTGTGTTTGTCTATATTTTCTTAGTTAATAAAAAGGTCTTGTGCCAAGATTTAATTGGGAAAAAACAATTGAGCACTAGTTCTTTTGTTCTGGTTTCTCACAGGAAAGCATGCATTTGTCACCTTCAAGTTGAATGTGGCTGAAGTGACTAGGCTTCATCTAAATTGAGCCAGTACTATGTGCTTTATCTTTCCTCACCCCATCTAAATTGAGCCATGCTATGTGCTTTATCTTTCCCCGCCCATATTTTTCCTACTTTGGCATCATGTAATTACATGACAACAATTCATCCTCAAAAAAAAAAAAGGAAAATACATGCCAATAATGTTAATGGAGCTTCTTGGCTGTGCTTTGTGAACCAAAGACTTACTCGTGGTTTATCAAAACATGGAAGATCCACATCACATCTAAATGGAGGAGAAAGGACCACAATTTTTTTTATTTATCCAAATACACTATACATCTCCCCACACTATTTTAATGATGTTCTATGTGCTTGCTTATCGAGAAAGGAAAAGAACATGCACTTACTCCTATCCACGTGAAAGATCCATGAAATGTGCAAAACTACAATGATAGGTTTACTCAAAGGTATCGATTTTCTTTAGATGCCAATGAACTTTGCCATTGTTTCCTCTGAGTAGATATAGAAGCCACCTGATAAAGAGAGATTTGGGAAATCATTGAACTTATCAAAATCTCAGCTTGAGCACAAGTCACATTTAGAACAAGAGATATGGCAGTATAGCCTAAAAGTCAAAACAACGATGACTTCGGTACCAAATGGAGATTATATAGGCTCCATTATGTTGCTACTTAATAGATTCTTGAATATGAATCATTCCGACGTCAACTTATTAAGTGCATTCCTTTTTCCTTCCTTTTGCAACCACCTACTAGCTCATACCACCTATTAGCTCTTAATAGGTTTGAATTATTCATTATTCACGTATTGTCCCAAGTCCTAAAATTGTTAAGATTTTAACTTGAAGGTCTTGTGAATGTGACAATACCACCATTCAACTACCTCCGCCATCAATTTTTTCCATAGCCCGACATCACTATCAATCACTTTTATCACCCGGCTTGACTGCACAATCATCTCTGTCAACGACCCACCACAAACCACCAAGCACCTCTACCATCAACTACCTCCACCACCACAAACCATCTTCTCCCTAGCCTCCCCTGTATAACCACCACTATCAACCATCACCATTGACAATTTCCTCCACTAGTAGTCACCATTCGCCACCTCTACTACAAACTTCCACCGCACACCCACTACCACTAACCATCACCATCTGCTACAACTGCACATCCATTATCTCTTGTCATCAGCACACAACCACCTCCAGCGATTGTGCACAACCACCACCACCAACCTCCTCGACCAGGCACCATGAACCATTATCATCAAGTACCACCAATGCCCACACTTTTGGAGTGTGGTTCATCAAATAAACATTATACAACATCATGTAAATTAATATATTGAGGATATAAAATTTATATTTATTAATTTCTACTAAATAAAGATGAATTATATAACATTCTGATGTTGTGGAAAAAAACAGTCTTAGCTATCCAATGTTCAGATTTAGATACAATATCTGAGTAATCAGATGTGCGTTTGGATCCAAATATCTTAATAAAAATATAGTGGGTCTTAGCCATATATTCCATCAGTTTAAAACACAATGTTATTAGTGCTACATCTATGAGGTAGATCCATGAAGTCAATGAGCTGGACTATTAGTTGATTGAAAGATGGAGAAGGTTTACAATACATATTAATGGATGTATTTCATAAAAGTGGCCATGAAAACTAATAAAGAAGTTTGGGAACGACAGAGAGGTGGTTTTTGGTGTTAGACTAACAATAGAATAGAAGGAAATTAACAAAGAGAAAGGTGGATTTGTCCTTTGACAAATGATTGTGCAGTACATTGGGTCCTGTAGATGAATCATGAATGATATAGAGGAGGAAGTGTGTGGATTACTGGTACATTGAATTCATTAATCAAATCTATTTCCATTTTTATAGGAGGTGATTGTAATTATTTTAAGTTGGAATGGAGTTCTCTTGAAGTTCCACTTTACTAGAGTGAAATCAGTGTCAATATCTATGCATAGTTTGTGTGCAATTTTTTACCTCCTGTGGGCAGATTTCAATCAATGACTTACTTTGGGTTCTTGAGTAGAGAAATGATGACTTTTGGGAACATGTAAAGTTATAGTTATATTGTTCACTTCTGCCATCTGATTCATAACTCCTCCCGTGTTTCCTTGAGTTGATGGGAATTTGTATTGGCTTGTGCTTATAGTATTGCATGGAAAAATTTATTAACACACTATTAGATTGAGAATGTCTATTATAAAAAGTTCTATCATTGAGAGCTCTAAAATATCATCTTTAGTACTTTTCCTTATTTGAATTCATGACATGAAAAAACAAACTGTCTGCTATACCATTTAACTTTGAAATATGTTTCTTCTTCTAGTTGCACTGCTTTTACATTGTAGTTCTTTTTGTACTTTTTCAGGTTGGCATCAGTGTACTATTTGTCAGAAGAATGCTTGCTATTTGTGCTACACATGCACATTTTCATTATGCAAGGGGTGCATCAAAGACGATGTCATCCTATGTGTAAGAGGAAACAAGGGATTTTGCAAGAACTGCATGAGAATGGTCAAGCTAATAGAAGGCCTTGGTAAAGAAGAGAATGATGTATGTAGTTCTACTATACTTGCTATCTTTTTGAGCTGTTGATTGGATTAAGCTATTCTCAACCAATGTTGTCACACATCCTATGCATATGCCTAACTTTTTTACTATGAGCACCATTCAGTTAAAATATAAGTTGCTGCAAGTTAATTGGAAACATGCATAAAGAAAGATTCCAAGAAAATTAAAGAGCACAACCATGACTGATTGGCTAAAAAGTAAGGAAGTTGGGCCTGGGAGTTGCCCTATCATATCCATTATCCAATCCACTTAAGAGCATGGTGATTTTGGTTATAAACTTTTATGCTACATCAGGTAGTTACGACTTATGAGAGACCTAGTTAAATACTCTAGGTGGGTTGGGTTTATTGGTGGTGTAGTAGGCATATAGAGTTATACATATTGAGATCAATTTTGGGTTGTTAAATTAAATTTTAGATCAAAAATATTATCTGATGTAGTATAAATAGACTGTCGAAGTTCTCTTTTATACGGTTGCTAGCAACATGAACTATTCTGTATTTTTTGTTTCTGTTTTTTTTTTGGTGGTAATTGATTGATGTTCCTAACTTCGTCCTCCTTAAACTGGGTAGTCTTTTTAATCTAAACCTTTAGCACAGTTCTGATCTTCTTGCTCTTTGCTGGCCCAGGGTCCGATAGATTTTGATGACAAGAGTAGCTTTGAATATCTGTTCAAGGACTACTTAATGGATTTAAAAGCGAAGCTATCTTTATCTTCAGATGAAATTGCTGATGCCAAAAGTCCTCGGAAGGGAGCTGAAGTGTCAGCTTCTAAACAAGAACTGTTTCAGGCACAACGTGACAATAATGATGATGGAGGTTCTGGTTCAGATGCATCCATTGACACATTGGAAGCAAGTAAAACCAAAAGAAGAAAGCTAAGAAAACGATCGAAATCTGTCAGAAAGGAAGAGGATGCCACAACTACGGCTGTTACTATTAGCGAAGGCTTCTCTACAGCTGGCACCACTGAGTGGGCATCGAAAGAGCTGCTTGAATTTGTTAAGCATATGAAAAGTGGTGACACTTCTGTTCTTTCTCAATTTGATGTGCAAGCTCTGTTGCTCGAATATATCAAAACAAACAAACTGCGTGACCCTCGTCGTAAAAGTCAAATTATATGTGATTCAAGACTTGAAAGGCTATTTGGTAAAGCACGTGTTGGGCACTTCGAGATGTTGAAACTACTTGAGTCTCATTTTCTTGTGAAAGAGGATTCTCAGATTGATGATGTTCAAGGTAGTGTAGTTGATACAGAATTTAATCAGTTTGAAGCTGATGCAAATGCTGACACTCCTACAAAGGGAGTCAAAGACAGGAAACGTAAACGTAAGAAAGGTGAAAATAGGGGACCTCAATCAAATCTTGATGAGTCTGCAGCTATTGATGTGCATAACATCAGCTTAATTTACCTACGACGAAAATTGGTGGAGGACCTTCTTGAAGAGACTGACAAATTCCATGAAAAAGTTGTTGGAACCTTTTTGAGAATACGAATTTCTGGTAACGTTCAGAAGCAAGACCTTTATAGGCTGGTGCAAGTTGTAGGTAATTACATGTAGTTTTCAGGACATTGCTTGTTTGTACCTTCTTATTATTTTCTTGCTTTTATGATATTATTATGTACATGCATTTTATTTGAAGCTCCTCAACTTCTTTTTCTGAACAATGTGGTCCTGACTGCAGGTACAAGCAAAGCCGCTGAACCATACAAACTTGGCAAGAGGACAACTGATATTCAGCTGGAGATATTAAATCTGAACAAGACTGAGGTTTTATCAATTGATACAATCTCAAATCAAGATTTCACAGAGGTGATTGAATATGTGTTTCGTGTGCTAAATCATGAAATACAATTTGAAATACCTAGTTTGACATTCTGAAATTGGTGCATGATAAGAAAAGCTGTAGGAAAGAAAAAAGAAGAATACCAAGTTTCTAATTGAAATCCTGATGAATAATAATAATCAAAAGAGAAGAGAAAGAAATTTCTCCACAAAATTTATTTATTTCTTGTTTTCATGTCACAAGCTTTTGATTACAAATATACTTGTGAGAAAACACAATTTTTTGGTAAATTTTAGGCTTAATTCGAAAGCAAATTTCTGAAACATGGCTCAGTTTGCAATTTGCTACATCTAAATTATGTGAGGTGTTTTTACCCCCTTGATTATTTCTAGTGTCTATTTTCACCGAACATGCCAAGTTACAGGAAGATTGGTTTCAGTTCTTTGTTGACACATGAGCATGGGAAATAGTGTTAAATAAGCCTGTGTGGTTATTTGTTCACCATCTAATTGCCACACAATCATATACCATGACTAGATGATTCAACTACATATTTTTTTGTTGCTTTTTTCCCCTCTTGATTTCTTCTTTTTTTTGTTTAGAAAATTCGATCTAGCCCCAAAAATGGAGTTGCAACCAAACTTGTTACAATCTAGTCAAAAAATGGAGTTCCAAATATGCACAAGTATAAACAGAAAAATAAATTTAGTTGAAACAAATGCAGATTGCATAAAATATAGTGGTGGTTAGACCAACTATGTTGGATGGGGCTCAGTGGCGGCCGGTCAAGAACTCGTACATCCAGAAAATGAGATATAGGATCAGGAACGAAGCTATCTGGGATAAGGTGGGAGTAGCCTCTATGGCGGACAAGATGAGATGGTTCAAGCATGTGAAGAGAAAGGTGTACCGATTCCCCAATGAGGAGGTGTGAGAGGTTAATTGTAGTGGGTATTAGGAGAGGTAGAGGTAGAGGTAGACCGAAAAAGTTTTGAGGAGAGGTGAATGGACATGACTTGATACACTTGCAACTTGATGGAAGACATGATCTTAGATAGGAAGATATGAAGGTCAGGATTATGGTAGAAACTAGAAAGTTAGTAGGTAGTCAAATATTGTCTAGTTCCCTTATCAGTAGTGTTATTATTACTCTCATACTATCTTATTTTTCTATCTTAGTATTACTTGTGGTTTCCTTTGCTTCAATTATTGTATTATTTCTTGTTGCTACAGTTCTCTTCTTGATTGTTTTTAGCATGATCTCATTGCTCATGTTTTTGCTTTACATACTTGATTTTGGTATGCTCTCCTTGAGTCAAGGGTCTATCGGAACAAACTCTCTACCTTCATAAGGTAAGGGTAAGAGTGCGTACACACCACCCTCCCCAAATCCCACTGTGGGATTAAACTAGCATGTCTAAATAGTAAAATAATAGATTCGTTTGAAAAAAAAGGAGTTTCCGTCAAGCTTGTTACATGGATTACCAAAAGTGCGTGAGTTTTAACAGAAGTAATTTAATTTGAAGTCAAATGAAATGTTTACAATTTTAGGAACTGTTACTATGTCCTAAAAACTGATACCTTCCATCCTTTTTTAGTTCTGGTTGGAAAAGGTGGTCTATGTGAGATAAAAATAATAATAAAATGTATTCAAATTTTAAAAAATCCCACATGCTTGGCGCGTGAAAAAGCACCATCAAATTTTCATCGAAGGTAGAAATAGACATTGAAAATTGTAATAGGGGTAATAGAAACCCTAAATAGTCAAAATGTTTAAGTTGCAGACAAGCAAAGTCTAGAAAAATTGAGTTTGACTGCTGTTTTCATTGTTGGTTGGCAATTGAAGAGGGGGTTATTGGAGTGTACTGGGGGCATCACTCCCCATTCCTTAGTAGTAGAACCCTGGAATCCAGATGTTGCATGAAGGGAACCCTCAAGATGAGGGAAAGGGGTTATATTGGGGGGAGGGGGGCATCACTCTCCATCCCTCAGTAGAACCCTTGAATCCAGACGTTGCATAAAGGAAAACTTGAGACGAGGGAAAGGGTTATATTACAGCCAGAAAGGAAAACATGGAAAGAAGAGGGGAAGGGGTTATATGCCAACCAATAAGTTTGCCACTACATTGGTGTTTGGGTTACTTTTCTAGCATGAACTCGATTAAAGATCATTTCCCCAGACTCCCAAAAGAACTATTTGTATTTTTGCCTAACTGGCGTATGCTTCATCTATGTTTACTCATATGTGATACTTTTATGATCTTCATCTGTCCTCTTGGAAAAGAAGCAATGATCTAGAAGCTGGAGTTGATTTGTCTTCTGTTCATTCATATTCACACCTTTTTGGTGCAGCATTTAATGCAGAGGTGGACCTATATGTAAGGGTGAGGGGTCACCAGCACCCGCAAATTTCGGAAGAAGTTCAATATTTACATGTAAATATGTTGAAATAATAGTCATATAGTAACTGTGCCCCTTGTATGAATAAACAATGAGGTGGTGCACTGGTTAGTGGTTGCCCAAGCCCAAAAGTCTCTCCATAGAAGAAACCCAGGTTTCGAACCTGGTATTAGTCTATTTACTTTTGTTATCAGGCTTTCCCACCTTCTCAATCATTTGTTTTTATATATTATTCTTTTAATTTTTTAAAATTTTGATTCCTTTAGGTAGATTTTTACACTACCTTCATTTCTGTTCTGATGCTTTTGTTTTTCTTTTCTTTTGTTCTTTTATACTATCAACTCTCTTTCAACCTTAGATTATAATAAGTGTTGAATTTAATTAATTAATTAATTTGTATTTATTTGCTACTTATTTGATCATGAAAAGTTGTGATGGCTTCCTAAATTGCCTTTGGTTATTTGTTATTAATTTCAGTATTTTTAATTTTTGAATATAATAAATAAAGAAGAAATCAGTCCCATAAAATATGAAAAGAAAATAATAGAAGTGAACTATATTCCATAAAACCGAAATAAGAGTGAATAAACATAATAAGTTGAACTGATTTTGGTCCATTGATCTGACAAATTTGTATATAAAAAATTGATTACACTGAATCTGTTCAAGCTGTTCACATGTATCTTCTTTTGACATTTCAGGAAGAATGCAAGCGTCTGCGCCAGAGTATAAGATGTGGACTCATTAATAGACCAACAGTGGTATGATGCAGGCTGATGTTGATAATTACTTCAGGTTTGCACTTATTTTCATCTGCTTATTAAATTGGTTTATTCACAGGGTGACATTCTTGACAAGGCCATGGAAATACATGCCGCAAGAGTTAATGAGGTTAGTGAAATGGAAACACTTCTTTGGATTACTTCTATCGATATGCATATGGTTGTCATTTAAAGATGTGCCAGTGATTAATAAGGTTGAAGAAAGTTATTCAGCAGTTGGTTAGAAGTTCTATTTTTGGCAGATTATTTCCTCTATTACTTTCTTTGAACTGGAATCAAGGGAGTCTCTCTCTTAGCTGTGTGGCTATCTCTTCTGTCCCTGAATACATGTGCAATCTTCATGAGTTACCTTGTTGAAATCCTATTTATAAGCGCCCCTTTTTGGACTAGCTAACCGTTTATTTGACCTCCAGTGCCTGGTCCTTGACATGCATTTTTATCTACTCTAATAGCTACTAGGGTAAGATTCTCTGCTTTTTTTATACCTCTTGTAGTGGGATTTACTCCTAACATCAATACAATCTTTTACCTTATTAAAGACTAGAAGTTTTGGCAGTCAACACTTTGCAGATTAAGCGTCGGAGATGCTACTGTTGAGCTAGGAGTTAGGACATTTATTAGAGAAAATAGAAAAGGGCATATCGTAAGCAATATTGTAAATGGATGAGGGGAATTTGTGTCTTGTAATTGACCTTTTCATTCTAAGGATTGGATAAGCTCGTCAAGAAATATACCATAAACCTTTTGGAGTTCAGTTACCCAGTCTCAAACTGTTTAGCTAGCAATGATGGTTAGATGACATTCAGAAAATCAAAGGAAGCTGCATTGGAACTCTCTACTTTTGGTGTAAAGAACATTGTATAGAAAATACTGAACAGTTAGTAGATCTTTTAGGATTACTGTAATTAATCTCTTGTTTTAGCTTGTTACTACCCTTTTGGAGGTCTCCAGCATACCTTAATGCTGAGGAATACAACATTACCTATTTCAAAAAAATAAATAATGGTTAGATGACAAACTATTTTATTCATGAACTTTCTAAAAGTTGACTATGATTTACTGGCTGGTCATTTTTGTCCTCTTAGTACACTGCCGTAGTTGATGATATCTCGTGAAAAGATAGCTACTGCTTTCTGAGGTCCTTTAGCATAAAAATTTCTATTCCTCTTGGTGTGGACAAAATTTGTTAGGGTATGCTCTGTAATGGTTGTGTTCTTTGATTGCACTTCTAATGGATTCCTTCTGCTTGTGGTCATCCTCTACTAGGTTCCCAACTTGTTCTAATATATCTTACCTGATTCTTTTTGCTGATGTTTCAGTGGCTGGAATCAGAGATATCCCGTCTCTCTCATCTTCGTGATCGAGCTAGTGAGAAAGGGCGCAAGAAGGAATATCCTTTGTTCGCCAAAATTTTATCATTTCTATTCCCTTCCCCTTCCCTCTTGCCATTATCAAACTGCAGTGTAATATTTGCTTGAATAAGTCTTCATTGGTGTCCATTTTCCTTCTCTGGAGGCAGGACTGTTGGGTCGATAAATTGTGTGCAATGCTAGTGTCTAATAACAATTTTTCTTGATATCAGAGGATGGCTTAAAGTTTGCTGATGAAAATTATGAACACTTCTATTTGCATATGCACTTCAGGTAATGGATGGGTTTGCGTTAGTATTCAGTCGCCATATTACTAGTGTTCTGTGTTCATGCAGTAATTCATGACTCATATGTACCCATTTTTATTTAGAGCTCCTTTAATTATTGAGTAATTCATGACTTCATATGTTCTCATTTTTATTTAGATCTACTTTAATTATTGTTATATATGTTGTTGAACGTAGATGGGTATATTGGTGCTATTGAAGTAAACTTATCCTCACTTCAGCATTGCTTGAATTTTGGACCTTGAATACTGTGTTGCCTAACATATATGATACCTTTAGAAGCAGTTCTTTCATCCCTTATTCTATTGGTCTTTGCTTCATGTTGCTTGGGCTGAATCAGTCGCTCTTAATATACTCCTTAACTAATGATTACACTTAGAGAATGTGTAGAGAAACTACAGCTCTTGAAGACTCCCGATGAGCGTCACCGTAGACTTGAGGAAGTTCCAGAAATACATGCAGATCCAAAAATGGACCCAAGCTATGAGTCAGAGGATGAGGACAGTGAAAGTAATGATAGACGAGGTTCTATTAGTTTCCTTTCTTCTTCATATGCTATGAATAATATGCTTTGCAGTGTATAATTTGAAAGTTGCTACTTCTCATGCAGATGCTTTTATGAGGTCTAGGGATTCAAGCCTTAACCGGAGAGGACGTGGGCCAGTTTCTCCAAGAAGCAACTTCTCTCCAAAAGATTCTTGGGGGGCTGCAGGAAAATTTTCTTCAAAGAACTTTGAACTAAACAGGAGTTCATCTGGTAAAAATGTTTTGAGCAGAAGTGAAGATGGTGTGCATTCTGGAGGGGGACTGAATGAAGACACATGGATTGAAGGAAGAGATAAGGAGACAGAATCTATGAATATAGATAAACCGACTTCTGCTGCTATTTCTGAGCCAATGGGACGGAATAGCCAATTTTTGTCGAGAATGGAGTCATTTTCTGGTGCATCATCGGTGTCTTCTCCAGCTACACTCCAGGGTAAGGTTGCAGAAAGTTCCATCAAGATCAATGAAGCTGAAAAAGTGTGGCATTACAAGGACCCTTCTGGTAAAATACAGGGACCATTTTCTCTGGCCCAGTTGCGTAAATGGAGCAATACAGGATACTTCCCTGCTGATTTGAAAATATGGAGATCTTCAAATAAACAAGAGGAGTCTATTCTTTTGACTGATGCACTGGCAGGGAGGTTTGAGAAAATGCCATCAGCAGTTGACAATATACTTTCAGCAACTGTTCTGCAAAATCAAAATGGAGAGAGACCTCGAGTCGACCAGAATGTTGGATCTCAGAATTCTCGTCGTTTGATTCCTTCTGGTAGTGGAATGACTTCTGGTGATGTTTCTGCGCTTTCTACTGAGAGGTGGAGTAATGATGATTCTATGAATCTCCCATCTCCTACTCCAAAGCAGAATACTGCCGGTTGGGTTGCGGGAGATGGGCCATCTGTTCCAGGTGCAAATTCATATTCTAGTGGCAACAGAATTCTCCAATCTCCTCCAGCCCCACCAGATGATGGGGTTAATGCATCTGCTTCTGTTCAAAATTTTGGTGGGCCTTCAATTAGGGGATCGGAAAATAATTATATGAATTCTGGTAGTGATTTTGGTCTAGTGCCTACTTCTGAACAGGTCATTGCTGCACAGTCTGGATATTCTTTGCAAAATGCTCAATCATTTGCAGCTAGTGAGCAACAGACAGCACTGATTAATAGCCAACTTGGTGCACAACATGCAGCTCTCCAGTCTGTATCTCTTAATATGCAGAACCCTAGTGTGGATGTCCATACATGGGTTGCGGCAGCACCTTCTAAGGGAGAGCCAAACATTTCTGCTCTGGCACCAGGGCAGTCCCAGGGATATGGTAATTGGGGTACTACATCCTCATCTGTACAGAATCTTGCTGGAAATTTTTCAAATGCAGGTGCCTCAGTTTTGCCTCAGCCTGATTATTGGAGCACACCAGCTCAAGGCAGCCAACAGATCATACAGCCTACAACTGTGCCTAGTGTTCCATGGGGTGCTGGTTTGCAAGAGAATGCGAGTTCTGCTTCAGCATTAAGACCTGAGAATAACACTGGCTGGGGTATGATGCCTGGAAATCCAAATGTGGGCTGGGGTGGACCCGTACCAGCAATCATGAATGTAAATTGGGGAGCAGTTCAGGCAATGCCTCCAGGGACTGTAAATCCTGGTTGGGCTCCGACTGGGCCACTTCCTGGGAATGTGAATCCTGGATGGGTTGCACAATCTGGGAATGCTGGTGTTCAGGGCTTGACGCCTGGGAATGCCAATCCAGGTTGGGTTGCTCCAACAGGGAGCATGGGATCAACTATTCAAGGGCCTACATCTGGTAATGGGTGGGGTATGGGAGCTGGAAATCCTGGAGCACTTGTCCAAAGACCACCACCTCAAGGAGATTCAAATCAAGGTAGGGGTGGACCTAATGGGAATCGAGGCACAAGAAATAATGATCAGCATCAAGATGGGAGATTCTCTGGTCAGAGGGACAAGGGTAGGAACTGGGATAGGCAATCGTCTTTTGGGAATAGAGGGCCGTCTAGAGGTGGCTTCAAAAAGAATAATGTCCCGTGTCCATATAATACAAACAATCGATGCATAAAGGGTGATAGATGCAATTATCTTCATGGCTAATCAGGAGGAAACAGAATAGTAGTAGGAGTAAAGTGATTTTGTACAGTGATTTCGTCTCAGTTGTCTTTAGTATATAGGTTATTTTGGTGTTCTATAATTGTAAACTTGTGCAGATTAGTAGCTCCTCGCCCTCTTCTGATCTGATGCAGTTTTCCCATTAGCTAGATTTACCCGGCCTATCTTATCAGCTTCTAATAACGCAGACAGCGGGCATTATGGCCATATATTCGCCTAGTTTCATATTTATGGATTTTGCTGTTCTAGACTTGAATCATGGAATTTATGAAATGTCTCACAGAGTTATGGGACGAGGTGGTTTTTGGCTTGTTTTGGTGTGTTAACTTGTTGCCTTTTAGTTTAAAAGGTAGTTGGTAGTTTACTATTTTACCCTTTTCATGTTTTTATAATCTCGAAGAAGCCCATTCCAATATCTTTCGTCCCCCCATATTTCTACCCTTTGTAGCTTGCAGTGATTTTATTTCTCTGGAATCACTCCTTGTATCTTCTTAGTTCTGACCAAAGCAATAAAACAAAATTTTATTTGCACCTGAAAATGTCCTGGAAACTGGAGGGATGAGATTGTTAGGGCCCTTGAAAACTAGTTTGCACTCTCACGGAATCACTCTTGCTATTTAGCCCTTTGTTTCGCCACAAAATTATTTACCCCCTAAACCTTATCTCTGTGAAAACTTTTTGGAGATGGAACTTTTACAAAAATCTATTTATTTTAACATCATATTTTTATTTTTTATTTTTTTTAACATGTATTGTTTTAATACAAAACTATGCAACATATTAATCAATTCAACAAACAAAATAACTCTACTCGCTTGTGTGAACAAAGAGTTATAAACTAAGATAAATTTCAGATGATATACTTGACTAAACAGAAAAAGAAACCAATATATTTTTCAAATTAAATAGCGATTTTGAGTTTGGCAGCAAAGTCTGCTTCTTGTATGCTGGTTGCCTTTATAAAGATGCTTTACTTGTGAAAAAGGGAGGGATACATTTAAGAAAAAAATAATAATGTAAACAGTGGAAACTTGAAAAAAGTCGATACAGAAATTGAATTATGAAACTATGCGGACATTTGTTATTTGACCTTAAAAATCAAAGCAATTTCACTTTGTTTGGAATTTTTAAAGTTGAATTAGAGTTGTGTTTGATCATTGTTTTTTTCAATACATATTTTGAATTTAAATTAAGTTATTTTATAAAGACAGAATGATCTGAAAAAAGCTTTTTATTGGCTCTGTTTATCATTTGGACCCTCCTATTCATTTCCAACAAAATCCTTAAAATCCAAAAAAAATCAGCATTTTAAACCCAATGATCATTGATCAAACCTATATGGCAACTTAATAATTGAATTGGAACAAATAATATAATTTCACGCGTAAATGGATCAGACATAAAATTCGACTAAAAATAATTACAAAAAAATAAACATAAAATAAAAAGACAAGACAAAATGAAAATAAGAAATTAAAAATTTCACTTCTTTCTTCTTTTTCCCACCCCTCCCCATTTTTTTTCTCTCTTTCTACCCGCCATGTTTATCCCACCCAATCCCCCATTTCTTTTTCACTCTCTTTCTCCCGAAAATTTCGAAGAAATTGTGCTATTGTTTTTATTTCCATTTTCGGGATAATTTACAACTTGTGAGGTTAAAAATCGATAGTTTCGAAGGGTAAAAAGTAATTGTTAAATGTCTTTGTGGAATTAGGTGAAGTATGTTATGTAAATTTATATACAAATATTAGAACATATTAAAATATTTTAATAGTGATTCATTGACATTAATAGAGAAAAAGAATTTATGGTGATTTAACTGGTGGATGTACACGTTGGTAGAAAAAAAATATGATTAGAAATTGTGAATGATGCAAACTTGAATAGGAATAGTGATTTTTTAGTTATTTAGAGAAGTGATCGAACCGGTAGAAGGAAGGTTGTGATGGTGTCTCTAATGTAGAAAATGGAAAGAGATGGTCAAGGGATAGAGACAACGGTGAGGAATGAAGTGAATTTCTTTTTGAAAATTTTAAAATAAAAGAAAAAAGAAGTGATGTGTCATTTAAAATTTGATGTGGATGATGACGTGTCATTTTCAAGAATGTTTAAATGTTGAGTTTCATTGGCAAGTAGTGAGCATGATTATCCAACTACAAACAAAATCAAGTATAATAGTTTCTCAAGTCATTTCGTACGCTAATGAATTTTATAAAAGTAAACTTTTTAGGATGAATTTGAAAAAAAAGAATTTATAAATGTGAAAATAGAGTCTTGAGTATTTTTTTAAAATTTTAAATACAATATTTAAATTTTTTATGACCAATAGACACTTTGAAGGAAAAAAACTTTTAATGACAACAGTTTTATCACTGAACATGATATTTTACTTTGTTGAAAACAAGTAAAATGAATTCGATAAAAATCGATAAGTAAAAAGATGTTTTACTATATTGAAAACAAGTAAAAAGAATTCGATTAAAAAATAATAAATTCAATCACACGATATAATAAAATTTAAGTAACAATCAAAACAAATACTATTATATTTAAATTAACAATACAATATCCTATTCAATGAAGATTTTTCACCCGATATTAAATACCCCTGTTAAAATTTGATTAAATTTAAATTTATGCCAAAAGTCCTCATTGGGTTAAAGCTCTCACTGTTCTGTTACCAACAGTTGCATATGGCTAAAGTTGTTTTCTTTCCAAGAGAATGATGCATATCATTTCTCAATCCTTCAGTTCTTCATCACTTCACCATTGTACACTAAAACTTTTCTCCAAAACCATTTCTTCTTCTTCTAAATTACCCCATTACAAAACCAAATCCCAATTCAAATGGAGGACAAATCATGTTTTTGTACAAACCAATCCACTACTTTCTCTTTTAGAAACCAAATGCAAATACATGAACCAACTCAAACAAATCCACTCACAAATGATTCTCACTGGCATATTCTCAAATGGGTTTGCTTCAAGTCGTTTAATAGCCTTTTGTGCACTTTCAGAAAAGGGTAATCTTGATTATTGTAAAAAAATATTGTATAATATGGAAAACCCAAATACATTTTCTTGGAATATAGCTATAAGGGGTTGTTGTGAAAGTGAAACCCCAATCGATGCATTCTTTTTGTATAAACAAATGCTTATGACAGTAGAGAATGAATTTAGTTGTTTGAAGCCTGATAATCATACTTTTCCTTTGTTGTTTAAGATATGTTCTAGATTGGGTTTGTATTATATGGGTCAAGAGATTCTTGTACATGTTTTGAGGATTGGTTATGATGGAGATGTGTTTGTGCATAATGCAGTGATTCATTTTTTGGTTTCTTGTGGATTCTTGGAGGATGCATATAAGGTGTTTGATGATAGTTCTGTGAGGGACCTAGTTTCTTGGAATTCAATGATTAATGGTTATGTTAGGAGTGGGAGATCGAGGGAAGCGTTGATGGTATTTGAGAAGATGAAAATGGAGTCTGTGGAGCCTGATGAAGTTACTATCATTGGGATGGTAGGGGCATGCGCTCAGCTTGAGGATTTGGAGCTTGGGAGGAAGTTACATAGATACTTTAGGGACAAGTGTTTATATTTTAGCATACCACTTTGCAATGCACTCATGGACATGTATATGAAGAATGGGAGTCTAAATGAAGCAAA
>JAJOOR010011277.1:0-23560 GCA_036250505.1 Solanum acaule
AACTAATGATAGAAGAAGAAGGAGGTGAGGAACTTAGAAGAAATTGAGAGAGAAAGAGTGTCCAGTGATAACAAAAAGTACCCTCTCCTGCACTGCTCTACTCACGATGCTTATACCTACTGCTTTGCCAATTTTACCCCTTTTCACGTGAACTTCCCCCTTTCCACACGTAATCCCCAAGTCTTTTAGGAGGAATGACCTTTCTAGCAGTCTTACGTGGCAGTCCCATGTGCTCATCCTGAGTGGCATCCCAGTCAACAATCGTCTCATTCACAACAGTCATAGTTCATTTTTTTGTTCTAAATGTACAACTTCATTACAGAAAATAAATATATGTGCCAGTAACCTTGTTTGTCTACCATTTTCATGTACAGATCTTCTCCAATTCTTTGTTAAATGTTGTATTATCATCCTCTTGGCCAATCCATGGCTATCTGCAGCAGGTACCCAGGGGAATAGTCGAGGTGCATGCAAGCTAGTACAGACCCCACCGTCGTATAAAAATGAAAAGGATTTCACTTATCTGCATAAGACCGTAAAAACATTATATTATGAAATATGAAGACAGTGAAATAGGGTAGAAATCCTGCTAAATTTTTGTCAATAATGAAAACACACAAAATGGAAAATATCGTATATTCTATCAAAAGTTGTTTCTGCCAAGAAAAACACGCAACACCAATAAATTCATGAGAGATTATTTCTAAAAGGGCTCCACTAAGCCACGTATGGTTATAGAACTACTACTATTATAAAACCCATATGAGAGACATAGGAATGGGCTTTTTTTAAAATTCTTTTCTCTCCAAATAATGATGCTGTCAGCTCCTTTATTGTCTTGTTTAAATCCCAAGTCTAATATTACATTTTACTCTAAAATAGTTAGGGAAAAAGGTTGATCCATGTGTTTTACTTCTATTTTATATTTGTAGCAAAAAAACACATGAAAAATGTCACCCAAATGTTTTATTGTTCCCAGATATGTTGGCTGCGGAAAATCTGTCATTTCTTAATCAAATTGCTATAGCAGATAGCTTTTAGTATGTAGAACATGTTTTTCTTTCATCTTCCTGCCATATATAGTGGAAAGGACAGTCCGCCTCAAACCTTGACGTTGGGGGGTCCCAGACACCAAGGGAGCAAGTGGGGAAAGAAGTCAAGAATAACTTCTAAGTTGAGTGGGGTCTGGCCTTGGGGTTTAGCGTATCAAATGGAAAGAATAGAAAAAGAGTTGGCTGCAGAATGAATGTCAGCTGCAGATTGATCAAGAGTTTGATGCAGAGTAACTTAATAAAAGAAGTACTAAAGTATTAGAAAGGAGCCATCCTTAGTTCTTCTGCTATCATAGAACATTGTATATACTTTTTTATCCTCTTTTGTTTGCTCCATCCTAAACTTTTATCACCTTGTATCAGCATCTTGAGAGATTTTGAATAACAGTCAGATTTAGGGGACATTGGTTTAGAACATGTTATGCAAGGATTAGTAGTGCATGGATTATAACACGTAGATTATTTCTTGTATGTTGTTTAGTTGATATATTGCAAATTAGTAGTGTATAATTGATATGTGTGCTAACTTCTTAAACAGTTTTTTTGCTATTTTATATGAGGGTTAGTTTTGTCTTGTTTTAATCCATGTGTTGCTACTAATACCTGCATTCTTATTTCACGTTCTGTCCTACATATTAATACATAGATTCCCGCGCCACTTATGCAAGTATCAGTTATGAGGAAAAGAAAACAAGTAATGAAACATTGTATTTATTATGTGGGGTTCTATGTGGAGATTGTTTTTTTCTAATGAATCCAACTAAACGACCCCTTAGTGTATGAGCAGTATCAGGTACAGTACGCTAGTGTGTAAAAATAGCTTGCTACTTATAGCCGGAGAACAGTACTAGGTTGATTTGTGCTGAGCTTATAAGCTGATATTCTGCTTAACTATTATGTCAAGAACACTACACATTCATGAAGCGTGTTGTAAACCATTAGTTCTGTCTTAAGAATTATTGGGATGGGTAAAATTCCTACCTTCAGTACCTGGGAACTTCTGCTACAAGATATCTGCTACTTTTTAGCTAGTACAAGTAGCGGGTACTCTTTCTACCAAGGTTTAGAAGATGAGAAAGAAATTACTTAGCTTTTTTACCTATACTAGAATTTTAACTCTGGTTTCTCATGTTCTATCCCCGTTTTATTGAATGCGAGGCGGATCTATTATATGAATCCTGTAATTCATTTTGCTCTATTTGGAGCTGCTATGTTCAAATACTCAACAAATTGATGTTAACGTATGTCTAGGATAGTATGTCCCGACATATTCATTGTTATGAGGATTAATGGCAAATTGACTACATTATCTATAAGCCTACAGTAACTCTCCTCTTTTATCCATGTTCAAGACCAACAGTATAAGCTCTCATATAATGCAAAGCTTTCACTTCAGAGTTTGATCGAATGATCTATGTTCTTTTCTTTAATTTAACATCGAGTTGTGTATGTTTTATTATTTTTAATGATCAAACGGTTTATGCTTGGCCAGTAATTTGGAAGTACAATCTCCCATACCTGCTTCTTTGTGATTTTTCTGTTTGGGCCCCCCCAATATGTGAAATAGTTCTTTCTGGTGAAGTATAACTAATCTTCTCCTATAGCAATATTGATTTTTGACTGAAATCTTATTGTGTATTGTACAATGTGATTTTGGTGTGTGTGTTTGCGTTTGATGTACAAAGGGGTCATTACAAACTTGCTTTCTATTGTGAGTGTTTAAGGTTACATTCTCACAATTGACATTTTCATGTCCCTTAATAGGTTCTCATGCTTGTATGAAACCTTTCTTACATTCTTACATCTGACATTTACATGTCCCCTAATAGGTGGAGCCAGACATTCAATTTTTGCCTGTTGTCGTGGCGATTTAAGGACCTTTGTAGCAGCTGAGTTCGATTAGGTGGGCTAGTCATCTCTCAACAATTTACTAGTTCAGAAAAAGTTTTGAACAGAAATTTCTCTGATGCTTAGATGGTCAGAGGCTTGAAAAAAAAAGAGAGAAGAAAACTAGCAATATCTTCAGTTAAAGCAAATTGGTTCTGATACTTTTTGCCACCTTTTTTCTTGTCTGGGCTTAATGAATTTGGACCTGGTCGGTGGGTAATACAAAGTAGGTGGCTGTTTGGTTGCCTAGCAAAAGTTTCATTCTATAATTAATTGGATATCAGACTGAGTCAAGTTTGAAAACATTAACTGAAGAAGAGTAACTTCTTGAATTTCAACCTCATTGTTGACTAAGTAGCTACTCACTTTTCTCCTAGGAGAAGTGAAAACAAGAAAATGAAATTTAGGCAATGTTAAAAAACATGCAGACGATTTCAAAAAAGAGACTAAAGAGTTGAATTTTGAGTTTCTACTTTCTAAATTGATGTGCTCAATCCAAAGTTGATAATTCTATATTTGACTTTTTTTTAAAAAAAAAAAACTATTTTTCAAATACATGAAGTTGTGAACTTGTGATTTATAAAAAAATTGATGTAGTATTTAGTTTTTTAGTATATTAATTTTATATCTAAAAATAAATAAATTAGAAACTAGTGGTGAAGCATTACATTATAAATTATATTGATCAATTCTAAAAGAGTGCATGCATGGTTATTGGTACTTCAAGGCTTAAAAGTCCACTTACAGACATTTACATTAAGGAAGACAGAGAAGTTCATGGATGGGAAACGGTGACAATATTACTATTTTCTTTTTGGTTTAATAATTCAACAATTCATTAAACTTATCAGTGAAATGGGTTTAGACATTCGAATTACGATTTATTAAATTGAGCTTTTGAACAGATGATAAAGTGTGTTTATTAAACATTTTTGTGTGTTGTCAAGTTTCTATAAAGTAACTATTAACCACATAATATACATTGCCTCTATTAGTTATATACATCAATTGAAATAAACTCGAGATTTTACGTTTTATTGATGTTAATTATGCTTAATTGAAGGAGATCACTACGTTAAATGTTTAACCTATCTATATAATAAGCCTTGGAGAACACATACTAAAACTTTTATAAAAGTTCAAATCAGAAAGTCCAATAGAAACATTTTATCATATGATTAGATGCTCATCAGAAAAAGATTTTACTGACAAGTTCAAGAAATTGATGTAATAAACCTTTCTTTTCCTTACTTAGACAATGTAAGACTAGGGTTGCATATTGGTCGGTTCGTTCAATTTGAAGTTTATCAAGTTGACTTATTTGTGTCGGTTTGTAGACATGCTAAATCATTATAGAATCATTACATGCTAAACCATCATAGAAGTAGACCATTAAGATATTAGTTTATTGATTATTGATCGTTACCGGTTCGCTTATCGATTTAACTGTTAAGATTTAACAAACACAAAAAAATCATTGAAGATTACTTAGTAACACACAAACACTTGGCCTGACAGATTACATAAACATCAACGTATTGTAGAATAATCGAGAGCTTGAGATAGTCAGAAATGAAAAAATGAAATTAAACCTTAAGTCAAGGACTTTGTATACCAAATGGTATAAATACAATTTATTAATTTACTATCGAATTATCAATTAGCCCTTTAAAAAAATCTCAAACCGTCAAAAATCAACAATTCAATTAAAAATCAAAACCATTATCAACAATAAATCAATATATATTTTTCAATTTTAATTTCGATATCAGTTCGATTTTAAACCGCTCTACATAAGACAATGAAAAAATAAAGCAAGACTAGGTATGTGGACCATCTCCCAAACCCTAAGAATTAGAAAGCAGCTGGCAGCCATACGTGAGCTGCTCAGATTCTCCTACGTGAACTCCTCTCCTTAATTTGACTTTGTGGAAAAAAGATAAGAAAATTATAGAAAATAAAAATAATGAAATAAAAGATTCTGCCAATACTAAATTGTTTTTTTTCCTCTAAAGGTCTTGAGATCCTCCTTTGTTCCATGACCGAGTCTCTTGGTCTCCCTTTTTACACCACAAACACCAAACCAACACCAAAAAAAAAATAAAAAAATAATAATAATTTTAACCAAACAGAAAAGCAGAAAAAAGTAAAAGAAAAGGTGTTGAAAAAAATCCTTTTGCATACATTCATCATTACTGGTATTATTTTTGTGTCATTTACCCCCAAAAGAGCTAATTATTTCTTCTTCTTTTTTCCTCTCTTATTCAGATTCCATTTCGCTTCTTGATGCAATCATTTCATTTCCATATGAAAGAGAGAGAAACAAACACTAAAAAAACAAACAAAAAAAGATATTCTAAAGATACATAGAAAATGACAATTATGTACTCTTCTCCTTGGGGCAGTTACCATTTTTCACACAACCAATATCATTAAATGTAACATCTTGTTTTTGTACATTATGGGTCCTTAATTTTCTTGGTGAGTTATCTATTTTTTTTTTAAACTTGGCCTACAAGTCTTATTTCTTACATAAGAAGCTCCTTTGATAAGTAGTAAATTTCATGTGGTGCCACATTTGTTGATCAGCAGAAGAATTTCATATCTCAACTATCCATTCAATTATGGGAGACACTTCTGATGAAAGGAAAACGGGTTGTGGCCTGTTGAACGCGGTTTTTGGAAGGAAAAATATGTGGACAAAAAGATCAACATCAACAGGTTCGCTTCCAACGCCAAATTCCAACAATTTAACGCGATCTTCTAGTACTCAAAATTCTAAAAAGCATCGTAATGGATCCAACGAGGCTTTTTTAGACAATCATGACAACGAGAAACAAGCTGATAGGATCATACCAAGACCTAATCAAAATCAATCCAAAGTCGCTGCGAATAAGGGTAATTTGCAAGGTGCTGCACCTGTTTACTATCAGCAGAAAAATAATGGTCAAGGGTATAACAATCAAGGAAGAAAAGTAGCTCCGCCATCAACGGGGCTATCAGGGGAGCTTGAAAACATGATACAAGATCATCAAAGATCAAAGGGAGCTAATACATTAGTCCGTGCATCGTCTAGCAATGTGATGTTGTTTGGTAATTTGGGTAACGTAAGGCAGCAAGGTGGGGGCAATGGTACTGGTGCTACAACAACTTCAACAGCTAATCATGTTCTTGATTATTTACCAAGAACGGCTAAAGAAGAACCACCACAACAACCATCTCAGAATGGGAAATATCCTACGAGTGTTATGGGTAATGTGGTAAAGAAAAAGGGTGATCAAGAACAGGGGAAAACAGGGGGCTCTGTTTCCCTTTGTCGCGCTTTATCCACAAGAATGGACCCTGAGCAATTGAAGATTCTTGGAAATGAAGATTACAAGAATGGAAGATTTGCTGAGGCTTTAGCTTTGTATGATGCTGCAATTTCAATTGATCCTAATAAGGCTTCTTATCGAAGCAACAAATCCGCTGCTTTGACTGCTTTAGGAAGGCTTCTTGAAGCTGTTTTTGAGTGCAGAGAAGCTATATCAATTGATCCTCATTATCAAAGAGCTCATAATCGTTTGGCCACTCTATGTGTCAGGTACATGTAAACATTTTTTCATTTCGTTAACGAATTTCATGATCTATTTTTTATTACTATTACAATTGTTGAAATGACTATTGTTTTCGTGTTTAGATTAGGAGATACAGAGAAAGCTATGTACCATTACAAACAAGCAGCATCAGAAGCTGATCCTGATGTTGTGACAAAGTCTAAAACTATCCAAATTCATCTCAACAAGTGTACTGAGGCGAAGAGGCAAAGAGATTGGAATACTCTTCTTAAAGAATCTGCCCTCGCCATATCGGCTGGTGCAGATTCTGCATCACAGGTTAACTATCTTACTCATTAAACCATAAGAATTTGTTCTTTTCTTTAGTCTCATGAGCTAAATTTTTTTTGTTGTTTATCGATAACACAAAAAAAAAAAAAGATATTTGCTTTGAAAGCGGAGGCGTTGGTGAAGCTCCATAGATACCATGAAGCAGATCAAACTCTGAAGAATGGTCCGAATTTTGATATCGATGAATGTATAAAGTTCTTTGGCCCTATTGGCAATGCAGGCTTGTTAGTCATTCAAGCTCAAGTTGACATGGCTGCTGGCAGGTTAGTTAGTTCTCAGATTTTAAATTATTCAAACTATTCAACATTTCACACCTCCACCCTTTAATAAAAAATCTAGGTCATAGTTGTGGTCCTAAAGATGCCAATAACCAAGATTAGGACAGAAAGTAAAGACTTAATTAGTATTGGATTATTGTCTAACAAATTAAATGTTTGGTTTAGCTAACAACTCAAAAGGAGAATTATGTGTAGGAGAAAAGAGAAACCAAAAAGAAGAGTACTTGAGTATGTATTTGGTAGTTGTAGGTTCAATTTGACATATGTAAATCACCCTCAATCAATATTCATGCTTGCCAACACGGGTAGTTTAAAAACCTTTGAGTATTGATTTACAAGGTTTTCAAGACATTGCTTATTTAATATTCCTTCTATGGACAATAAAATACAAAATAATGCGTCTTAATCAGTCATATCGTCTTACATAAAATACAAAATAACAGACTCAATCAATAAAGTATGTCTCAATTTCAAACTAATTGAACTTGGTCATACGAATGCTATAAATATGTATGCCATATTCCAATCAACTAAACATGACATTGTATTTCCATCGTTGCAATCAACTTATTATGATTGTTACATGATAGGATTGACGATGCCCTAGCAGCGGCTCAACGAGCATCCCAACTAGATGGGAACAACAAGGAAGTGAACATGATAGTTAGGAGGACAAGGGCAGTAGCAAGTGCTAGAACAAAGGGAAATGAGTTGTTTAAAGGTGGAAAATATGGAGATGCTAGTGTTGCTTATGGTGAAGGACTAGAACATGATCCACACAACTCAGTTTTATTGTGCAACAGAGCAGCTTGCAGGTCAAAACTTGGCCAATTTGAGAAAGCACTTGAGGATTGCAATACTGCCCTTAATGTTAGACCATCTTTCACCAAAGCTAGGTTGAGGAAGGCTGATTGTTACTTTAAGGTAACTTTTCATTTTCCTTATGCTTTGATATGAAGTTTAACGGTTATCCTATGTAACACTATTTCACCATTACAATCACATTTTATATGAAATCGGTCTTTCATGCTATATTATATGTCCTCTCTAACAACATTTCGCTATAACAATTTGAAAATATCAGAACAAACAATGTTATTATAAATGTGTCATTAGATTTTATTTTTTTAATATTAAACAATCATGATATGACATGTCCATGGTAGCTACGTCCTTAAAAATTAGTTGGCCTATTGGTTCAATACATTGTCGTTTGATAGGGTGTATAACAATTAGAGTGAATATGGTGTATTGATAATGTTAATATTAGTAATGTTGGTATCAGCTAAGCTTACATTATTTATGTTTCAGATTATTTCTTATGCAGTGTTTTATTTAGTGTATTAAAAATAACATTTATTTGATTTTTTTTCTTTGATTGATATAATTGAAGATTTTGATGTGTATTATTTTGTGTGTGATATACTAGATGGGAAAATGGGAAGCATGTATACAAGAATGTGAAGTGTTGATAAAGGAGACACCAGAAAATGAGGATGTGGGACAAATGATTAAGGATGCCCAACAACAACTCAAAAAATGAGGAATTTGTCAAAGACATGAAGAGCATGAACACCACCAATGACATTTATGGTTGTCATTAATTTGTCAATCTCCATAACAAATTAATTTGAATTGTATCATCACTTGTTTGTTCAATTCCAATCCCTCCATAAAAGGAAACAAAAGGGTCAAATATAGAAAAAAGTGGTAGGGAAGGGGGTTAAGAGAAGGATTTATAAAGGTCTTTTAGGGAACAAAGAAAAGAGACAGTGGGAGAAAGATCAAAGGATTAAGAGGCTTGAGTTAGAAAATAGGATTTGGTAGGCTATATTGGCTCATCTCTTTAGGAAAAAAAAGAAAGAATTAAAGAAAGGAATTCATTAGGGTGCTTTGGAAACAAAAAATTAAAGCACTATGAATTTTTAGTGAATGAGAACAATTCTTTTACATTTGTTGCATTTTCTTAATATGTAATTAGTTTGTTTAACATGGTTTTCCTGACTTTTTCTCCATTTTGCCTTGTTTTTTCTTCTCCCTCGCTCAGAAATAAAAACTACTCTATCAGTCTCAAATTACTAATGTTTTTCATTTACACGTTTCTTAAGAAAATACTAATCAGAAAGGGTGTTTGACTATTTTATCCTTATTTATATCTTAAGATATAATCTTTATTTATATGCCATAATTGAGGTATTAGTAGTGTTAAAACAATTTCTACTAAGAATAAATGAGGAAATAATAATTAATCTGTCTTAAACTTGTATAACGATAAATGTTTTGAATAGGGGTGTTCACGGTTTGGATAAAAACCGAACCAAATAGAAAAACTAAACCAAACCGATAAAATAAAGCGATTTTAGTTGGGTTTGGTTTTAGATTTTAAAAAACCGATAGTATTTGGTTTGGTTATGGTTTAGTTCAAAATAACCGAAGAAATAACCGAACCGAACCGATAAATTATATACATATATTTTATTATTATACATACTTAATATAATATATTTATAAACAATTTTAAAGATCTTATATATGTTTTCATCAAAATTTCTTTATAATTTACTTATTGAAAGCAAAAATGTCCAAGGTGAGAACATTTTTCTTATTGATTTCATGTATATGAGTGTCTATGTCAATTCTTTGTCGGACCGAAAATGTTATTGTCTCTTCCTTCTAGGCCAAAATAGTAAATTTTAAAGCTTTATTCATAGTAAATTTAGTGATAGAAAGTTTGTATTGTCACTCATTCTAACTATTTTTGGTTTTGAATGGATTGTAGTTACTTTTTTCACGTTTTAAATGAATTGTTTCTTTTATTTTTGTGTATGGTTAATAACCGAATAACCGAACCAAACCAAACCGAAACCGATAACAACCAAACCGAAAAATGTATTTATATTTGGTTTGGTTTGATTTTGATATTTTAAAAACCAATAAGTTGGTTTGGTGTTGGTTTTAACCAATAATCGATCCAAATCGACCCGTGAACACCCCTAATTTTGAAACAATTTTTTTAATAACGATGACAAGTATTTTAAGACGCGGAAGTACAAGATATATAGCATTTCACTCTGCATTTCTTGCTTGAAAGTTTATTAAAAGGAAATGAAATTCTTAACAATCATTACTCCATAAAATATGGGGTCCTTCCAATTGTATTAATTAAAGTGCATCACAGCTAGGCTAAGGCTGTTTCAAGATTTTGTAGAGTGACTAATCTATAAGTAATTTTTCTCTAACTTGGGTCCTTTAATCATCAACCAGATGGCATGATCGAGATGAATAATTATTAAGTAGAAAAATTAATGATATATAATCTTTTGGCCCCTCCACCTAATTTCGTATCCATTTACTATAGTGTGTAGGTTGAAAATGACTTTCTTTACTAGAGAAAATTGAGTAATTTTTCAGTGTTTTCAAAAATGTTTTTGGGGCGAGTTTTGGGGTAGGGCGTATTAAAATTGCTTTGAGGTGCAAATTGAAGGTATAGATTTATTGGACATAAGTTTTGAGCATAAGAATGTAAATCCTTGACGGTTGAATCATTTTTGCTTAAATCATATTTTTTTATTATTGGTGTAATGGTATCTATATTTTGTACTATCATGTTTTTTTTCCAGGTTGTAGTGATTTTTTCTAATGTGTATAAATAAATTGTCATAGAAAATGACATTGCTATAAATAATTTTTTAGATAATCGTGTTTGAAATTAATAGGATAGAGCTTTCATAGCACTATGTTCTTGAAATAACTTTATTCATTTTTTGTCATTATTTTTACACTTTTTATCATTCTTCTTTAAAATATATAAACAATAATCGGTGCAAATATTAATTAAGGGTTAAAAGACTAGTAAATGTGAAGATGGGTGATGATTTAATTTTAAAGATTATTTTGGCAATTACAATTTTTTGTGTTATTAGTTGTAATTATAATATATTTTTCTATATTATTGGTTATTAATACCTTTTCTCAAATGATAATTATAATATTTTTTCTATATTATTAGTTATTTATTAAAATTTATTTGTAAAATCATTGAAAGTTTTACTTTGCTTATTCTCTTAGTAATAAAATTATAAAATTGAATATACATGAGATATGCGCCCTGTGTCTCAAGGCTTACGCCTCACCCCCAACTGTATAAAACGTCTCTCCTCACGCCCCACCTTCTAAAACACTGGTAACTATATGCTAACCTACCATTAACTTATTCAAAAAAAAAAAAGTATTATGTATAACAATTAACATGGCATGCTCTTGATATACATGATATGGTTCTCAGAATGAAAGTGAAATTAAAATTGGTTGTATCTCAACATTTATATTCATCGTATACATAAAAATTGATGTAGTGAGTTGATTGAATATGATAATTGATATTAGTTTCAGTTTAAAATATATATACACTACTAAAAAGAGTTAAATATTTTTTGGCAAAAATCGACCTAAAATTGGAGGTTTGGTAACTTAGAAAACTCTCAAGTGGGGAGTCAAAAAAGTGTTTCATTGGTTTGTTCGATCAGAAGTTGTTAAATATTTGATAAACACAAAAATCACCAATTTTGATAATTTAAAGAACTGAAATTACACATAGTATATTTGAAGGACTACTATTTTAGAACGATAATATATACTCAATGAATTTTCCCCTTTTTAAGTGGATTGGGAAATGATCAAATATAAGCAATATTTTTTTATTATTTCTACATCTATAAAATAGAGGATTGTTTCTTATATATCCTCAATTTAAAAGAAGGGAATGAACTATTTTTGAACTATAAAAAATAAAGGACATTTTTTGTCATATACTTTTATATATATGTTCGGAGGCAAACTTAAACCTCAGTAGCATTATAAACTTTATCCTTTCTAGCCATTATATATCGCCAGTTCTAAGTTAATCCACACGAAATCTAGACTTATTAGTGATAGTTTTGCAGCATGTTTTTGTTCATATAGCATAAGCAATAATGCATTAACTTTTATTTTTCCAAAGTGTAGTATTCATGATAGTAGTGGAGGACTCATTTTCACTAAGAGAAACAAAGATTAAGTGAGAAATTCAATATCTACTATATAAAAAAATAATTTTAATCATATACAAACGATTGTATATTCTATTAAAGCAAATTCAGATGGATCCCCCTCGGCTTTTGCTATCTCCTCCCCTCATGAATCATGATAGTATATATTGGACCTTATTATTCATTAAATAAAATATAATGTCTTCTCTACTAATACTAAAGCACTACTACATCTCGAAAACAATAAACATCATAGCAACATTGAACCCTTATCAATTGTCTTTTCTACCCCTTATTAAATTCACACTCCAATAATAATAACATATGGGCTCAGGCCCAATCAAAGCCCAATAAATGATCGATAGATCACATCACAGCAACATCGAAAACAACCAGATTCTCACCGGAAACAGGCAGATCCTCACCGGAGAGAGGCAAATTCTCACCGGACTTGGTCTTCTTACATAGATCTTTGATGAAAGTGAGCTGATAAGGCGAATGATCAGTCGCGATCCACTGCTCCACTTTGAAATTCTGTTGATCGCATTCTCTATGGACTCCGGTGACGGTGACTTCGACGTAGTTACAGTACCATCCATGACCGGAGCCTGTTCCATCGGAAGTCAAGTTCATCTTACAGATCGGCCCATTTAAACATGGGCCTCGGCCACTGAAAATGTCTAAGTTTCCTCTCTCGAAATAGTTGTAACCCGGGCCCATAAGCCCGCCCCAAGCTTCCAAGTTATTGATTCGAATTCCATACCCGTTTGCATCGTAGAGAGTCAAGCTGATGATTGAATCGGTTCCAGCTTTTATTTTTGAACTGGTTCGAACGTAAACTGTGTACACACAATCGTCTTCCTGCAATTTAGAGAAAACAAAAAAATAGAAATGAGACATAGGTAAGCGCGGCAAAATTAAATTCAATCCGTCCAATTCATTTATGTTTAATTGGGTTATTGATCCGCCTATTCATTAGCTCGACTTATTTCAACCCATTAAAACTTAGGTTGATATGCAACTCAAATTGACTTATAAAAAGTTTGTCAAAATATTTTTAAAAAACTTTTTTCTTTCAATTTGATAGTTGTATATAGTCGTAAATATTTTATTAGATACTAAAATAGTTTAAAAGAACATATAAAACAACTAAACTTAGTAAAATTTGGGTTGAATTGAATATTGATCCATAATATAATTTATTACCTAATTCATTTTGACCAAACAAATTTGAATTTAATTGAATCTTCACCCAATTATTGACTTAAATTCATTATGACTCGTTTAAATTTTACCCAACCCAACCAATTGTGAACCCCAGACATATGGAGTACTCCATAAAATATTTTATTAAATATAAAAATATATACTTACTATGTCCCATTTCATAAGAAAAATTAAACCTTTTTTTTAATTGTAGTCCAGCATTCTGCCATAAAATGTTTAAGGTTTTCAAAGATAATTTATGTATTTAATACATAAAATGTATTATAAATTATAAAAATTAACAATTTATCATAGAGTAAATGACATAAATAGTCCCTCAACTATAGGAGTTGATCTAAAATGATCCCTGAACTATATACTTAACGGATTTAGTCCTTTAACTATTCAAAAATTTGTCAGCTTTGGTCCCTTAACTATATACTTACCGATTTTAGTCTCTTAACTATAAATTTACCAATTTTAGTCCTTTAAGTATTCACAAATTTATCAAGTTTGATCTTTGTCCATTTTAACCAGTTGCTAAAGGATTTAATTTCTCGAGGCATAGATTCTGTTAATATAAACCTAAGCTATTTGTATTAAAAAAAGGGACAAAGACCAAATTTGATAAGTTTTTGAATAATTAAAGGACTAAAATTGGTAAGTTTATAGTTAAGGGACTAAAAACGATAAGTGTATAGTTAAGGTACCAAAACTGACAAGTTTTTGAATAGTTGAAGGAATAAATCCGTTAAGTGTATAATTCAGGGATCATTTTAGACCTACTCTTATAATTAAGAGACTATTTATGTCATTTTCTCATTTATCATACTGAAAAGGACATATAAATAAATAGCCACCAAAGACATTCTAATTCTAAAATAAAAATCTTATTTGACTCACGAAATTTAAATTATATCCTATAAATTCGAACAAAGCTAAGGAGTCGGTTGCCAAAAGAAATACGTGCCAAATACACCACCCACTCAATTTATTTTATATCTTTTACTCCTATTATATTGGGTTTAAAACATTATTTTTATTTATAGTAAATTTTTAATTTTAATATTCTCATTTAAAAAAATATTTTTAATATGTTATTCTATTTATTTCAATTTTTTAACTAAATATATAAAGAATGAAACAAAATGTTTTTTTTTATTTTGTGTATTAAAAATGTCATATGAAAAGTCAAAATTAAAAAATTATTAAAAAAGAAAAAAAAATATTATTTTTCAAATAAACTAAAAAAATTAAGATAAACAATTGAAAACAAAGGGAGCATAATACTTATTTAACATTCTAAAAATTTCTTTAAATTCCTAAATTGGGTGTTTAATCAATCTAAAATATATAGAACGAAAATCAACTGATTATAAAAAATACAATAGTAATAGAGTAATGAGCAAGAGTATGAGAAGAGTAACTTACAGATCCATAAATGGAGGAGATGGAGAAACAAAAAAAGAGTATAAAGAGATTGAACCAAAAATAGTTGAGTTGAGCTAATACTCCCATGGCTTTTTCTTCCTCTCTCTAGAATATGCAACCAGTTCAATTTATAGTAACAGTCTACAAGTTTTTTTTTTTTAATATATATATAGATCACATCAAGCTTTAATTGATGGGACCTTATAATATTTTTACAATTCTATTTTCAATTTTCTCTTTTTTTGGGAGTAATGGTTTTTTAGTCTTTTATATTATTCTTAAAAAAATTATGTTTTTTTACTAAAATTTAAAAATAATAATGAAATCAGAAATTCCATTAAGAATATTCAAAATTTAATATATATGAATAAAAATAATTTTTGAACGATATAATCTTTCTACGGAGGATATTCAATTCACTGTATATGAGAACACCATCGAATATAAATTTATATAAAAAATCTTCATTGTCTTGAGAAGAGGACAATTATTTTTCAGAATAAGCAAGTGTCATACACCTATTAGCACATGGTAGGTAGAAGTTCAAAGTAATTTATACTAACTGAAGTCTCGTGTTTTCCATGGTTTTAATTGGTGTGCCAATTGATATCAAATCACCATATGAAATTGTGAAATAAAATTTGGATAACTGATTTCAAGCTGATTTCATATATCATCTAATGGAATTCCATATTCTAAAGATCATTATTCGAAAATTTCATATCATGATTTGAGATTTTTCAAAAATATAAAAATTGACCTACACATTTATATTTTGTAAAAAATAATTCCACATATATATCTATTAGCTATTTATTTCATATATAAATAAAATTTATAATCGTATCATTACTGTCACAATTCGAGCCTACACCCTGGACGTGACTCACTCAACAACCATTGTTGGTTCCCAATCGAACCCTCATCCTGGCTGACTACAAGCGGAAGACTAACTCAAGGATACAAAGCTTAAAACATAATAAAATTCATTGAAACTCAAATAATTAACTCAGAATATAATCGTATAATCAACTAGCCAAAACTAGGCAACTCAAGTCTTTAAAACATTTAACAAGATAAATGATAGACTTCTCAAACTCTACTGTCTATCTATGAAGCCTCTAAATGACAAAGATGGAAGTCGGGACAAGACCCACGACATCCTGACAAAACTGAAAAGTAAATGAAATCTTCCGGAAGCAAGGAGGCTCACCATAGCTAACTCGAACTCCATGTGGTATAACCGAAACTCCTGTTGATGACTCTGAATACTTGTAACTGCATCATGAAACGATGCAGGTCAAATTGCTCAGTACGTGGAATGTACGAGCATGTAAGGGGAATTCTAAAGCATAAATATAAGCATGAACTTGATAAAAAGGAAACATACTTACCTCTTCTCAACTCAATCGACTCAACTTAACTCAAGAATAAGATACTCAACTCAACTCATGATACTCAAGGATAAAGTAACAATAAAAGATACAATATATATGGAAAGCTGTAAAACTGTAGATAGCAGCTCAATGTATTGAAAAAATACAATAATACTCATTATATATTTAAAAATACAATATAACTATGTGGGAGATTCTCTAACCGACAACCATCACTATGAGCTATGTGATGATACAACGTCTCGCCCACGCTGCCAGAACTGTCCTATACTTTGCCGGGGTATAGAACCTCTCAACTAAGTGAATCCACAAGTCTATGCTAAAAATCATAAAGAAATCATCTAAAAATTATAACTCTTTCTACCCATGTTGACTACATGGTTTATGGAGACTTGAGTTATCTGAACTCATCCCCATACCGATGCTCAATACTACTTTCAAAATATACTCAGCTCATATGTTTAAAAACATAACTCTTTCTGTGGTTTAAGATTATTACTCAAAAGCTTTCTCTTAAAAGAGATGTTACTCAAACTGCTCAAAACTCTTTTGGAAATCTCAGTTTCCTCCTTTTTAAAATGTGAAAACATTTACTCTTGCGAATACTTAGTTCCCATATATCATTTTAAAGAAAATGAACTCAACTCTACTATTTCTCAACTCAAGTGCTCAAGTTTTAAAATAAGTTTAGAAGAATTTGTAAAAGACTTCTCAAAATAAGGTTCATGCCAAATTATGGACGTGAACGACTCAATTAAAGGTTTTTAATAACCATACATAGAACTCAATACTCAATACTTGAAACTCAACAACTTAGAACTCAAGAACTTCAATGATACTACTTATTTCAAGAATGCTCGACTCATAGGGTTCATGCGTAATTATGCGCATGAACTACTCAACTCAAGGACTCACATATACTTCTCATCTCCAGACTGATTATGTGCATGAACTACTCAACTCAAGGACTTCACGGGTAACGTGTAATAGTCCCATGATTAGGAATATAATCTAAAAAGGGTTAGGAACTCAATACTCAAGACTTAGAACTTGAAGATACTACTCCTCTCAAAGATACTTCAACTTATGGAGTTCATGCGGATTTTATGGGAATGAACGACTCGACTCAAGGGTCTACATAACAATATGAAACTTATGTATACGACTCTTCTCATTCTCATACTTACTTCCTCAAAACTTAGCTCAAATCGATAGTTGATCTCAAAGGATCCACAATTTAACTCAAAGACTTTCTTGAACTCTATTGTTAACTCTCTCTTGAATGTGAATTATGAATTCAAGAGTTATGGTTCATAATATGAAAGATCTTGTGATGATAAAGTAGACTCATAAATACATTCTCCTCATTCTCATACTTACTTGCTCGAGTTTGAAACAAGTTGTTAGAAATTGTAGAAGACTCCTCAAAAAGATTTAAAGGGACTTTCTTGAAAATGTTCGAAAGAACTCTCAAGACTTAACTCTTAGATCTACCTTGAATCTGAATTATGAATTCAAGGTTATGATTTGTGGTAGGAAATATATCGTGATGATTAAAAGTGTTTTAGATAGTTAATCATGAGAAATGGTTGAAAAAATTTGTCTGGCGAGCAAGTCCGCAACGCAGAGATGATTATAATGTTTGGTTGAAATAATTTTTAAGATAGTGGAGTCCGCGTTCTCTCCGCGACGCGGAGAGAAAAATATCGCGGACCTGATACTTATTTTTTGCCCGACTTTTCTTACTCGTTTTCTAACCCCAATTCGCCTAAATTTGATTCTTTTTCTCAATTTCTCTTTAGATTCAAATACCCAATACATGTAGACAAGAATATAATAAAACACAACCTCTAAAATCGACACGATTTCCTCAAGAACTCATCAATCTCATCTTAACTCAAGAACGAAAGCCAATTTCAAGAACACAATTCAAGAACATCAATCCTTCATCTTTTTAGAACGAATTTAACGCTGAAATTAACATGATTGGCTTGTGGGTGAACAAACACAATACTATGGAAGCTTACATACCTCTTAGGGATCAAATCCATGGCGAAAATCCGCAACAAAACTCAAGAACCTCGATGAACGCCTTGATCCTTTACTCTTTTCTCCTTTTTTTCTCTTCTTTTCTCTTCTTGAACTCTCAACTAGAACCCTAGGCGTATATTAGGATTATAATACTGAACCTAATCGCATTAGACCCTTAAGAACTTACTAAAAATGAATTAAATCTGATTGGGTAAGGAAAAGACCAAAATATCCTTACTATTTTCGGGTAACTTTCCTTATTTGGACAGACAGACTTCAAACGGGCATATCTCCCTCATACGAGCTCGAAATTTAGCAAACTCGGTGGCTTTGGAAAGAGGAATCCAAGACCTTTCATTTGATACCTTGTAGCCCACCTAATTCATTATGTACTGAAGGTTATGGTCGTTTGAAGTTGATCCAAAACTTAGAAGAATTTAGGAATGACTTGAATGATTTCTCTCTAGTTCTTTTTGAAACACAAGGTGCTACATCTAGTGACCTTAACACTTAGGAAAAAACTAAATTCTTTGGTAAAAACTTACTCACTACGAAGGATGGTTCAAGTCTTAGCTCAATTCTGGGATGTTACAATTACTTTGTAAAATTTATTATTTTCACCAACATAAAATTTATTATTACGTTAAATCAATTCCTACTTTATTATTTATATTAATTAAATTCATTATTTCTTATCAAATTTATTTATCAAACAACTTTATTACTACTATTTTAGGGCCCGTTTGGCCATGCGATATAGAATCATGATATGATATCATAATATGAAATCATGAGATAAAGTTGAAGTTTTGTTTGGTCATACGAAATATAATTTTTGTGTTGTATATTTTCTCATAAACATAAAATTCTCATAGGTTGTAAAACTATTAAAATAGCCCAAATTGTTTTTTCAATCTTATCAAATAAATAAAAATTTATAAAAATCGCATAATAAATTATTATAAAGTTATTTGTTCTCCACTTAATTAACTGTTTCATCTAACTTTAATTGATCAAACTTTAATTCAATAAGAAAAAATTGAGCATAAATTGTAGTGTACTAGTCTTTAATATAATCCCCTCACATAGTACGGACAATCTTCTCACGTTGAACTTGCATTTCTCAATCATATGAACCGAGAAGACGAACTAACATTGTTACTTTGAGCCATTTATTGGGCAATATCATTCGACACTATATTTTTATGCTCATAGACAATTATTTCAACACTCCTTTGGTATTATCACAAATAATTATGTAACACGGTACAAGTTATGACAATTTTCACTTGTTTGTCAATATCATATGGTTCATGCCTTGTTTCACTTGTGTGCAATTGCACATTTTTCAGTGCATTAATTTCATGCTAAAATCAAACATATTGGAAGTAGTGATTATCAAACATACATCACCAATTTTGTCATTTTTCATATTAAATTGCTTTAAACATTTTTATATGTAGGCGAAAGAGAAGTTATTTTAATTATGAAAAACCAAAAATATATTACTCCCTCCGTTTGTATTTATATTCACCAAATCAATTCCTACTTTATCATTTATATTCACAAAATTGAAAACAATGATATATTTTATGTTGGTGAGAAAAATAAATTTTAAAAAGTAATGATGTGATTATTAATTTTATTTACATATGAAATAAATGGTCAGTAGATAACATGTGGGGTTGTTTTAACAAAATATAAACTTGTGGTCAACTTTTGTATTTAAAAAATCTTGAATCATGATATGGAATTCCCAAATCATGATTTTTGGAGAACATGGTATTCCATCTCATGATATGAATCAGCGTGAAATCGCATGTCCAAACGTGAGATGGAATCAGCATGAAATCGCATGTCCAAACACAGATTTCATATCGTGATATGGTATCTCATGGCCAAACGCCTACTTCATGTTAAATAAAAAAAAGTTTTTCATCTATATTGAGTAAAAAAGACTGACCACAATGCTTTGTAATAATTTATTATGCGATTTTATAAAATTTTATTTATTTGGTGAAATTGAATAAATAATTTGGACTATTTTGATAGTTTTAACTTATGATATTCTTATATTTATGAGAAAATATACAACACATAAACTTCAGATCGCATGTCTAAATAAAACTTTAGTTTCGTCTCATAATTTCATATTATGATTTCATATCGTTTGGCCAAACAAGCATGCCAGTGTAAGGGAATTTCAAACATATCATGCACTTTTCTTTTATATTTTCGATTGTCTTATTTGAGCCAACTATTTAATTTGTAACCACGAGAAAGTAGTTGGCTTGAACACTCGTTTAAGTCTCAAACTCACGATTTAAAGGACTAGACCTCATTTTCTTTTCTCTTTAATTTTTGCGCCTGAAATTGTTAAATTTGCTGAAGGACCCTTTTATAATTTTAAGAAATTAAAGGTTTAGTTTTAAAATTTATTAAAATATATTTGAAGTAAATACAGTTTCTATCTTGAGCTTCAATATTCCCGCTATCAATCGTCTCTCTCAACCCTCTTACTCCTTACTCGATTTAATCCACGATTATCTATTTTCAGGTATTAGATCAATAAACCTGTAGTACATTCTACCATTTCCTTTAGAAGCTCGAATTATCCGTCAAAGTAATTGCAGGATACTCTCTATCAAAGCCCCATTCTTGAGAAACCCTAATGCAATAAAATTCTCGTTCGTTCTTTTTTTAAAATTTTTTATTGGAACCTTAAGTTGTTTTTCTGAAAATATGTGTTAATTAGATTGATTTTCCAACAGCTTGTTTGACTTTGTTGTAATGTTGTCGAGTAGGACAATAATGTTAAAGTGATATTGTGCGGGTGAATATTCGAATCACCTGCAAGATGCTTTTTCTGGCCTCTAGTAAATTCTTTTTTAAAAGTAGGGGTGTGTAAAAATCAAACCGAGTAATAAATTAAATCAAAAAAATATTATTAGGTTATTGCTAATGGGTTAATGGATTTTTAATGGTTTTATAAAAATAAAATTATTGGGTTATCGGTTTTGGTATAAGTTTGTAGTATTGACTTATTGGATAACCGATAATCCATTAAGATGAAAGTAATTTACTACTATATTTTTTATAAATATTAAATATTAATAATTTAACATAACTAGACACTATATCAGTACTCTATACTACGGTCTACACACTTTAACACGTCACAGTACTTCTACTTCACATCAGAAATTTCATATTATGTTTTGGTTGTAACATGAAATTCTAGCCTTTGTACTACATCTACACTTATTGATGTAATTTCTCATTATATTTCTTGTTTCACTATATCAAAAAATTTACAATTGATTTGCTTGTCTCACTGTATGACTGTATCGCGTCAAATTGTTAGAGAAGTGAGAAATCATATATTTATTTTATGAGCATTTTCTTATTGAGAAAACCGAACCGTTAATGAACAAAAACCGATAAAGAATATTTTATTGGTTTAGCGTATTTAAAATTCAATAAACCGAATCGATAATACATAAAACTGAACTGGATCGACCGATGCACACCCCTAAATGTGATGATTTAAAGGGAATGTGACGTGGCAACACATAATGATCCTAGTCCTTGAAGTTGGGTGTGCATCGGTTGATTTAGTATGGTTTTATATATTACTCCCTCTGTCCAACAATACTTGTACACTATTGATTTTGTACACTTCTTAGAACCTATAAATAGAAGTGTAATTTTGCTATATCACCCTTCTGAATATAATAAATATAATGTCTTGAAAAATATAATAGAGAAATGACTATAATTAATTATAAAGGTAAATTATGAACTAAGTGTAAACATATCTATTGATTTCATAAAGTGGACAAGTATTGTTTGACATACCAAAATAGTATGGTGGACAACTATTGTTGGACGGAGGGAGTATTGGTTCGATTTACTAGTTTTCAGTTTCTAAATACGCTAAACCAATGATCAAACCAATAAGATATATTTGTATCGATTTTCGGTTTATCATTTTTGGTCTTTAATAGTTCGGTTAACTAATAAGAAAATGCTTATAAAATAAATATATGACTTCTCCAATAATTGACAAGACAAGGCAATAATATAACTTTACAGAGCGCACATAAAATAAATACAATAATAACTAACATGAAAAATACTATGCAAGCGCAACACAAAGAGGAATTAAGAGGAATATGATTTTTTCTTTAGGTTTTATTATTTGTATTTATTGAGACTAAGAGAAACGAAGAAAATATCTTTTGTATTGATTGAATGTAACAGTATCTGTACAACTAATCTATAATTACCTCTAACTACCACTAATTACCATTAATTAGTTAACTAACTAACAACTAAATATAACTAAGGGACAATTATCCTATACATGTGCAGGCTCATGTAATCCTTTCAATACTCCCCTTCAAACTGTGTAGTGAGAACAAGTTGATCATTCCCAGCTTGTCTAATAGAAAGTCATGTTGTGTCTTTCCCAAGCTCTTTGTTAGAATATCAGCAAGTTGTAGTGTAGTATTGATGTGTTTAGTGTGTATTAAACCTTCTTGTATGTTTTTCTAATAAAGTGACAATCGATCTCTATGATGCAATCTCACAGGAAGTTGCAATTTGAAACATAGTTCTTCAAATATTCCCATTGTCCATACTATCTCAGCAACTGCATTAGCTATACTCTTATATTTAGCCTCTGCTGAGATTCTTGAGACTATGGTCTATTTCTTAGATTTTCAAGATATCAAGGATTTCCCCAACTTCACTATAAATCCACTGACTAATCTCCTGCTCATGGGAAAAGATCTTCAGACAGCATCACAGTACACTGAAAGTCATGTAGAATTTTCTGATAGCAATGGAATTCCAAGTCATGGAGAAATTTTCAAGTACCTTACCATTTTCAAAGTTGTTTCCATGTAAGACTTCTTGGGACAATGCATGAATTGGCTCAGGTTCTGGATGGTAAAACATATATTTGTTCTAGTCATTGTTAGATACAACAACTTTCCTACTAGCTTTTGATAGCTTCTAGGATTTGTGAGCAGTTCATCATCTGCATGCCCTTCACAATCTTGGTCAAACTCCACACTAATAAGTTTTGATTTGCTTCCAAAGGTGTACTAGTAGGTTTAGATCCAGCTAAACTCATGTCTGCAATCAAGTGCAGGGTGAACTTCCTTTGGCACACAAAAATGTTGTGATGACTTCTGAAAGTTTCATCAAGACAAAGGAAATATCTTAGCTCCCCCAGATCCTTGATTTTGAAATGATTATGTAATAAATGGTTGGCTTCTTCAATGAGTGAGAAACATGATCTAATGATGATCAGATCATCAACATAAGCTAGAATCAAAACTATGTATGTGCCAGAAG
>JAJOOR010011278.1:0-17789 GCA_036250505.1 Solanum acaule
CTACAGGATCAAAAATGTTACCCCCCCCCCCCCCCCCTCTTTTTTTCTTCCCTTCACAGTGATCCACCAATGTTATAGAAAAATTTAAAAACATCAAATGTAAAAAGTTTGAATTTTGACACCCAACAATTAAAGATTATTTTTTTTCTGTTTAAAAACAAGAACTACATTCCATTTATACTCACATAAAAGTGGTGAAATATTGATCAGATCACCAGGCTGGACTGACCACATGAGCATATGCTTAATTATACTTTTTCAAAATATTGAGAGACCCTATTTACCCCCCCTTTCTTTCTTCCAACTCACGTGGGTTGCAACCCCTCCTTTATTTATTTTTCATTCAAGTAGAAAAACACCCCCCACCCACCCCCCATTACAAATCAAGTAAAAATTTGAACTAAAAAAATGTATATAAAATCTCATAATGCATAGTAGTTGGGTCACGTATGTTGTCAAGTAGTACTATAAAAAAAAAGAATTTATATTATACTTTGTAGCAGTGAGTATTAAGTTTAATCACATACCTTATTTTTAGAATCATTCTACAATTATATAGTATTTATTCTTTATCTAAAAATACGACCATACTTTATTATTACTCCTATTCAAATAAACTTTTTCATATTTTGTATTTACGTATGTGTCTTTTAACTCTAATTTCAATTACTTAATTATAATTTAATCTAGTTCTTTATAGTAATCATCCACTATAATAACATCAGTATAATAGTTAAGTGTTTCTATAACCACAATTAGTTATAGTAGCTACAAATATCTGACCAAACGACATCATTACAAAGAAGTTTGTTTGTGATGAGACTTATGTAAGCACTAAAAATGAGTAAGATTTGTCTATTGAAATACTATCTTATTAGGTGTTAGCCCATTGATTTGTTTTCCCACCTAACAAGCGATAACTATTTTGAAACTCGATTAATTTAAAGTTACATTGAAAACTTTTCACGTGAGGAGTAAAACACGCTCGAATAAACATGACCCGATAAGAAATACATCATTACTCAAATACTGTCCACTTAATAGACAAACTAGAAAGAGGTTTGTCTGTAATGAGATTTGGTGTTAACACTAAATGTGAGCAGGATTTGTCCGTGTAAATATGATCTTCTCATGTGTCACACCATTGTTTTGGTTTCCCACCTAATATGCAGTAGCTACTTTGAAATCCGATTAATTTGAATTTGAATTGATAAGTTTAATAAGTAAATTAAAGTGAATTCTAATTCTAATGAACATTAGTATATTTCATATGAAATATCGCTCTTCAAAATACTATCTACAAATACACTCTAATAAACGTGACTCCATAGAAAATACATCACTCTTCAGATACTATTCACAAAACACACTTTAATAAACATGACTCCATAAAAAATACCGCTTTTCAAATACTGTCATCAAACACGCTCTAATAAACATGACTATGTAGAAAATACATCACTCTTCATATACTATTCACAAACACACTCTAATAAGCATGACTCCATAAAAAACATCGTTTTTCAAATACTGTCATCAATTACACTGTAATAAACGTGACTCCATAAAAAATACATCATACAAACTAGAAACATCATAATTCACATACCATACACACATACACATACACTAGAAGAAGAGAAAGTGGGAAATGATGGTAGTTTTCTACTATGCCTATTAATTATAGTCTCATGGAATTCAGTGTTATTTTTCAAACTTGCCTAACAATACCCCGCGCCCAAAAGCAAAGAATCCGTTGATTATTTTAACTATCTCTCAATTTCCATTTCTATTATACCCTACACACAAACACCATTTCAATCACACAAACATAGCCCCCACTTTTTTTGTTTGAGCAAAAAATTATGCTCTTTTGAACACTCCACCCTACCCCCCCACCCCTTACACCCCCCTTTTCTTGTTTTTTGCTCTATATCATACAAGATCACCATAAAAATACAATCTTTAAGGTTTTACATACCTTTAGATCTACGTTTAGTATACCCCCAAGAATCAAGATTTTTTTTTTTTCATTTTTCACAAATCTCGAGGCATTTTTTTTTTTGGGTCCAATGGTAATAAAGAATCTTAATTCGGATTCCATGGGTGTTGTTTGAACTTTCTTGGGGCAAAAAAGGTGGAGTCTTGGGGGTTAAAAGTCAGAATCCTATGCAAAAAAAAAATTGTATTTTGGTTGTAAGGTGTTTTGTTCAATTCTTGAATAAGGAAAAGGATTAGTGTGTAGTGTTGAACAGTTTTTGCTTTTTGTGAAAATTGTAAAATACCCTTTTGGTTCTTTTTATATAACATTCACCCAAAAGGGTGTTTTTTTATTTACCATAGCATGCTTGTGTTGGGGGAACAGAGAAGGAGGAAAAAATGCAGAGTGTTATGAAGAAAAGGGTAACTACTAATTCTAGTAGTAATGGAAATAGTGCTGAAGCTGCTAAACCTAAAGAAAGACATATTGTTTCTTGGTCTCAAGAGGTGTGTGTGTTTGTGTGATTATTGGGTTTTTGTTTGTGTTTTTGAGTTTAGTGTATTGGGATTTTTGCAAGAAATGGTTTTTATGTCTGTTTTTTATGTTTTGAGTTGTTGGATTGATTGGATTTTTGAGATGTAATGGATTTGTTTGAATTGTTGTATTGATTGGAAATTTGAAATTTGATGGATTTGTTTTGTGTTGTGTTGTAGGAGGATGATATACTAAGAGAGCAAATTCGAATCCATGGAACAGACAAGTATAGTTTTTTTTACTTGTTTGACTTTTTGTTTCAATGTTTTTTCATGGATACTTTGTTGTTAAAGTATGATTAGAATCAATGGATTATGTGATATATAAGAAATGAAATTCAAAATTTGTTTTATGTAGTTGGACGATCATCGCATCGAAGTTCAAGGATAAAACAACAAGGCAATGTAGAAGAAGGTTAGTAAAGATGAATTCTTGATAAAGACTCTCACTTTGTATTTTTTTAATCTACTTTTTTATTTTTGATGAAAAAGATAATATTTTTGGTTGGTGTTTGAGGTGATATTGTTTGTAAATATCTGCAGATGGTTCACTTATTTGAACTCTGATTTCAAGAAAGGAGGGTGGTCACCTGAAGAAGATATGCTTTTATGTGAGGTGAAATGATGCTTTCTTGATTGCTTCTTCTTTTTATCTCTCCCACACTCTCCATCACTGTCACTTGTTTTAAGCATTTTGGGCTTAAGTTTGGTTGCTGTTAGTAGACGATATCGAACATGTAAAGATTGTTGCTATTTTCAGTTTCAGCCCGTTTAAGTTCTAACGAGAAATAATGTTGTGATTGAAATCTGATAAAGAAAATATAATGTTTGTAGGCTCAAAAGATTTTTGGTAATAGATGGACTGAAATTGCCAAGGTGGTCTCAGGCAGGTAATTAGCTTTTTGTTTTGCTTTTCAGTATTTTGTTATGACAGATTGAAGTTATCAGCTGATATTTCGAAAAACTGCAGGACGGATAATGCTGTGAAGAATCGGTTCACTACACTGTGCAAAAAGAGAGCAAAGCATGAAGCTTTGGCTAAAGAAAACAGCAATTCATTCATTAACCTGAATAACAAGAGGGTTATATTTCCAGATGGTCTCAATGTTGATAACATAGCTGAAGCTGCTGCTCCTATTAAAAAGCTGAGGTAAAAATGAATACAGCAAGATTTTACTATGGTTTAAAGAAATGGAGTTTCCAATATAACACTATATATTGTTTTGATGTAGGCGGAGCGACATTTCAGATGTCCTTCAAATTGGTAACAGCAGAGAAAAATCTGATGGTGATTGTGGAACTACTGCACATCCATTACTAAGACATCCATTTGCAGTACTAGCTCAAAACCTGCATAACGCTGGGGAAAGTTTGGTATCTCATCAGACGACAACTGAAAATGGTAAATAATCTTGAAAAGTAAGAATAGTATATCGTTGACTAGTAAAATTAACTGTCTGATCACTATTTTTGGATTTTTAAGCAGCTAGTGACAACAAAACTCAAGGAACATTCCTTAAACAAGATGATCCAAAGAAACAGGCTTTGATGCAACAAGCAGAGCTGCTAAGCTCACTGGCAATGAAAGTCAATACAGAAAATACAGATCAAAGCCTTGAAAGTGCTTGGAAGGTGAGTCTAAAGCTGTGTTTCTCGCTATTCTAGTCCACACCGTTCAGAATAATTGCTTTATAACTATAGTTCATCTCTAGGTAAGCAGTTGTTAGAAGTAGTGTCTCATGACTTGAACCTTGTTTCTACATGACCTGATTAACTCAATCAGGAGTTCCGCTCAGGAATCCCTTTGAGGGAGGTTTAGCCTAGCCTTCAGGTCCTATAAAAAAAATGGAGCTTACCGGTTTATGGAATTGAGAAATAGATGTCCTACCAAGGCTGTATGGAATAGAATGCACTAATGAACCGTCTACTCTTGTTTAATGATTCATTCCTTTGGCAAAAAAAGGAAGATCCATTATTTAACTCATTGACAACATAAGAAAGATGAAGACTGCTTGAGCTGCGAATGCTAAGTTTCTTCAATTGTCCTGCTTCGTTTCTTGTGTTTCATAGTTCAAGAAACTAGTCTGCACCGAATGTGGAAAAACTCTAATGGAGAAGTGTGAATTTTGTGCAGATACTCCAAGATTTTCTTCAACAAACAAAGGATGGTGATACACTCAAGTTCCAGCTCCCTGAGATGAATTTTGAACCTGATGATTATAAGAACCTGATAGCAGATTCAAGAAGCAGTAATGAAGGCAGTCGACCATCTTGGAGGTATTGACCACACAAGCTCACTTTTAACAATTGCCAGCTTATCCCATGCCACTGTGTCTAAAATGTCGATGTGCAGGCAACCTGCTTTATCTGAAGATTCTGCTGGCAGCTCTGAGTATAGTACGGGATCAACTCTGCTATGCCATGCACTGGCTGATAAAACAGAAGAAAGCCAAGCTGAGGTGTGTGCACAGCATCAGGATATTGAATCTGAATTACGAACTTCTCAGATGAGTGATCAAGCCGGGTTTCATGAATTAGAAAATGGAACCTCCTGCCATGTATCAACCACTCGAGGTACGCTCATAATTTGGGAGAAAGACTTCAACGATGTTTCTTTTAGTTCTACATCCATAGGAGTTGCTTTAGACTGATACTTGAGGTGATTGTATTATCTCAGATACTTTGCCAATTTGTGATGAAGAAAAAGCAAATAATGGACCAGCTACAGCTGAATGTGAATTTCTGAATACAGATTTCAGTTCTCCTCTTCAAGTTACTCCACTGTTCAGATCTTTAGCTGCAGAAATTCCCACTCCAAAGTTTTCAGAAAGTGTAAGCATTCTATGCCTTGTTAATATTAAACTGAACTAAAGTAAAAAGTTTTTTTTTTATCAAAAGCAGCTTCACTAAAAAATGCATTGAACTGATGGATCGAATTGGACTTTTTATGCATGCGCAATCCATCAAAAGAACTGATACCGTTGCTTAATTGAGATATTAGGAGAGATTTCACAGGGGATTGGAGCAGCAACAGACGTTGCTACAGATTTTATCAGTTCTGCAATGTTTCTTATTGAAACTATCCTACCTGCCTTTTGCACTAAGAAAGTAGCATAATTAGGCTTTTGAGGTCCACAAGTGTGAATAGATTCCAATTAAGTATTTACCATAGTGAACTATAGACAAATTGATTCAACTGAAAAGAAGAGTTTTACCTCAGTCGATAGTTCAAAAAGCTCAAGAGAAAGTGTGTTGTTTTTGTTCTTTCCTTTTAGCGTCTCCTTAACACACAATTTTTTTCGAGAGTGCTTTGTACCATGTTTCCTTCTCTATAAAAAAATGAATAACTTATAAATATGTTATAGTATATTAGTTCTGTCAGCAAAGAATATGCATCTGTTGTCAGCTCTAATATATTGAGCACTAAAAAGGAAGAAGGAAAAGGACTTAATATATGTATATAGGACAGGCAACCCCCAAAATCTTTGAGTAAAGTGAAGTTGTACTGGTATTTTGACATAATGCAATTATCTGATTTACAGACCTCCCAGATCTTTGCCAGAAGGCAACTTCTTAGATATATGTCAATTTATGCTTGTGTTATGAAAGAAAATCAGGTTTTGGAGGTTACTGATTGTCTTTTATGTATTGATTTACAACTGTTACATATACTAATTGCCCACAGTTGCTAAAGCAATCTATGATGCTCAGACTTTTCAAAGATTTTAACCCTTATAAAGATTTAATTTCTTCATCATATGCTTAGAACACAAGTCCGAAGATTACTTTTATCCATTGGATTAAGGTCACATTCTTTCCTGATTTTTTGGAAATCCAGAAACCATTTGAAGTTTGGTTTAGTGATCATGTTTTTTACATTGACTTGTCTATTTCATGTAAATTGTGATTCATAATTTCATGTGGTTTTCTCTTTGACGTTAACTATTTCATGTATAGTGTGAAGCAAGACTGAGATTAACTTTTTCTTAACTGTTTTTTCAGGAGAGGCAGTTCCTATGGAAAACACTTGGAGTGGAGTCCACATCCATGCATCCAGGCACAAATCTTTCACAACCTCCATCGTGCAAACGCGCCCTCCTCAACAGTCTATAACCAACTTTACTGATCAAACCTTGCAAAGATTCTGCGGGGAGCAGTATCACCATAACTTTGATCAACAGTTCTTCTTATATGTAGTTTACTCAATTTTTGGAGTTCTTTTTGTTTGGATTGCAGTCTCTATGACCTATGTTTTTTTCAAGAGGCCTTGGAAGATCTGGTCTGCACACTAGAATGCAACGGAGGCATTCTAGCTTTTTCTCTGGAGATCTGACAGATGATCTGCATCCTTTTTTGGAGTTTCCAACCTAATACTCACCAGTATCTAGTGTGTTTTTTAATTGTTTCTCATTCTTTGGTGTGTTGTTATGGAACTCAAATGGGGGTATTTGATGTTCCATAAGTTTTCGGCTTTTAATTAGCCAGTTGTACAGAACAAACGTTGTACTTACAAATTGGCACCTCGCCAAGGTTCATAGAGAATATTGATAAGACAGAAAAAAAGAGAAAAGAAATCATAGGGAGAGGTAGGAGGATCAACAAGTCGAATTGGCCTCCTACCTAAGTTTCTTTTCATATATTTTGTGTGTAGATGTTATATAATAAGTCTCTAGGCTGTTCAGAGCTTTTCTCTTTGCCTGATCTACATGTAATGTAAAGCATACTTTATTTGATTTGAGAATGCATTATGGTTCGTGTGTGCGTACATTGTTCTTCTCTGCTCTACTTGTCTGATACTATTACAGGTAATGCTGACTGCAAATGAACAGCTATATCTTTACACAAACTTGCTATAAGCACAGAATATGAAAGAGGTACGAGTTCTTACGCGTAAAGATAAAGGCTGTTGCTTTCTCTGGCTTTTATAAGTAAGAGAATTCTTCCATTCCTTCTGCTGCTGCTGCTGTCTCTGTGTCTGAGATTTGTAAATGAGGGTGGAATCTTGTGGGGAAGGAGGGGTCTGAGACATCTGTTGCTTATTTAAATTGGTCAGCAGTTGGTAGTAGTGGTGGGCTACTGTGATCATTACTTAAAGCAAAAAGGTAGTGGTAAAAGGGGAGGGAACCCTGTACAAATTAAAGTGTGAATTATACTGGCAGTGAGGAAACGACTAGAATGACCTTACAATAACCAGTATCAATTTTTTTTTTTGCTAACAGTGGAGGGACATAATAGTAATTGGATGTGGTCATGATGCACCAACCATGACCCAAGAAAAGCAAGGAACTTCAATATTTTGAATTACTTTTTGAGCTGGAATAAGGTGAGCTGTTGGATCTACAATGTCCCATTTTGGACATGGCCAAGAATTATACAGAACAAACATTGTACTTACAGATTGATACCTGAACAACAACACCATATGCAGTAAAATCCCACAAGTGGGATTTGGAGAGAGTAGAATGTACGCAAACCTTACCATTACCCCATAGTGGTAGAGAGGCTGTTCCTGAAAGACTGAGATTGGTACCTGAACGTTTATCAAAAATATTGAAAAGAGAGTTCTTATACGTTTTATAAAACATCAGTAATGCTATAGCTTCTGAGCTGTTTATGGTCTGAAACATTGTTTAATATAAAATAACTACAAAAATGGGCTAACATTCTACAAATGTGCTAGTAATTCTTTTTGATTATCTTGTCCAATGATGGAAGTGTTGTCCCTCCTGGGATGCTGGAAATACAACAGGAGAAAAATGACTAAATAGTACAGAACTGTATTCTCAGATAAAAAGATTATAGTAACATTTACATGGGCTTCCTCTTCTTTGTCATCCTTTGCAACTTCCTCCACTTCAAGTAAATCTGGTAAGACAATCCGGAGAACACCATGCCGACGCTTGTCCATTGCTTTTCTGACAGTGGATTGCCACTTAATACAGAAGATACAACTATGCTCACAAACTTGCGAGTTGTAGTGATGGTTGTGTTGGTCAGAGAACCAAATCGACTAATGGTTAGGAAAATGAAGTTCTGTCCCACAGCGCCGCACAGACAGTAAAGAAGAATGTCCCATGCTGCCTCTGGATGCTCCTTACAGAACTGAACTGCCTCATAACCGCTGGCAGTTGGCCAGCCAAACATAAACATCATATTGTAAATGGTACCCCATAAATTCATTCCAAACATAATATCCCATGCAGATGTCTTAGGATACCTGAGAAAAAAATAGGAGTACTCAGTTGTTGAATACAAGTGAAAAACTGATTTTTTTTTCATCCACAAGAATGATTTCTGAAGGTCAGAGGAAACTCCTTAAATCATTTATTTAAAACAAAAAGAAGTAATTTTAAACAATGACAGATATATCCTACAGCACATTCAACATTATGGCAGTGAAGATATAGATCCTCAACAACCTGATAGAAGTAGATCACCCAATCACGTAGTTAGCTTGAATTTGTCTAGTGGGATTTCATGAAATATTTGTTTCAATGGAGTTATAAAGCTAAAATCTATAACCTATCTTTGGATAATCCCTCCTGCCCAAATCTTTAAAAGCTGTACCCTACCCTTTATTACCTTTGTGCTCCCTTATACTGCCATACCTTTCTCACACCCTATTACGTTTGCACTTCCTTCTACTCCCATTGATAATAGCGTCCACGAGGTAGAATTAAGTTCCAGAATATGCAGGTGGAGAAAAGTGAGAGAACTTGAGATCCTAAACCTCAGCTCTACAGCAGTTTTTTTGGATAAGCCGCTTTTCTTTCATCAGCTTGGTCACTTTTTGTACATATCACCTTTTACCCTATTCATCTTTAAAGATTATCAGCAAATTTAGGACATTACAATTGGTAGCAAACAGCATCTTGCATGAAGTATTTGGAAGAATGGTCTTATAAAAAGAGTATTTGTTCACTCCTTCATTAATGCGTCCATTATCCCCAAAATACTCTTCAATCCAGCTTGAGAGTGGATTAGATGGTACATTTGAGAAGACACACTAAGGTTCTCCGGTATGTAGATAGATAGAAGTTTAGTTCCAATATGGATGCTTTCACCACAGGGGTCTCAACTTGAGATGAGAAAATACAGACCTACTGAACAACAGTCAATTCCACGATGTATAATATTTTTCCCACTATTAGCAAAAAATCATGAAGTAAGAGAACACTAATTTGCACTATTCAGTATGTGATAAGAAAAGCTACAGCATATAAAACACAAACAAAGAATTCTTCATAAGAACATCAGGAAATGACACACAAAAATCAAGGTTAACAGGAAAACTACCTTGCTGAAATCGAATCCTGAGTAGCATTGGTGAAACCATCAAAGGTGAGGTTCAGGAAGCACAGCCCATACCCAAGTGGAGCATTTGGATGTGCCAATTTACTAATGGTTTTCGAGCTAGTCTGTAATCAAGTCAAGTACAAGAGAAAAAGTTAGGGGTAGTTCACAGAAAGGACCTTGGCTTTTCCTTGAATAATTACAACATGTCAGAGAAAAAAGGAAAGAGAAGAAAAGTTAGACATTGTATCTTAGATATTACAATAAAATGTTACCTTTGAGAGTGCAAATAGTGAAACACCACCAGCAACAAGTAGAGAGCATACATATTCTGGAATCGTGTATCTTATGCCATAAACTAGCGTTCCCATGAACATTACTGCAAGAAGCAATCAAATACCTTTGTCAAATTTTTTTTAATCAAAAAGTAAGAAAGAAAGTTTTACTGAAATAAACTTAAATGTCATTATCAAAAAGATTGACTTTAACATTCTTACTGCAGAAAAATTTCACTCTTTAGAGGAGATAAGAAATACAGTAAGAAAGAACAAAAACAATCTACCTAAACATCTTTTTCTTCCCTTCCGTAATAGCCTGATTCTATCCCTATCACACAGCCTCCACACAAAATCTAAGTGATACTACAGATGGTCCACACTCCACAGTAATGCTAGTTTCCACCTAATCCTCAGCCCTTGGAAACTGTATCAAGGCAAACATCTTGATCTAGTTGAACTCATGTTCCTCTATAGAATGCTATAATTTCTTCTTCTTTTTTGCAGCTGCAACGGAGCTTCCTTTTTGGATGCAAGAATTCAGTTGTAAATGATAAGAGAAATATTTGTAAACCATTTTTTCAGTTTTTACTTCTAAATCCTTTGTTAAATCACCTAAATCATCTCATATACCAACATCTTCCCTCTTTATATTCTTTCAATCTGAAAGTTGTCACTTCCAATGTTAAGGCTTTTGTGCAGTCTGTAGATCATGGAGAGCTAATAATAGTGAGTTGTCACAGATTCAAATGACTTGAGCAGTAATTGCTACTAGATGGTCCAAGCTGTGAAAAGAGGTGGTGGATACCTATTCACATTTTTCCAAGCTCCTAGTGGGAATCCTGCACCTTCTAGATAGCAATAGATTATAACACTTGAAGGGGTCGTTTGGTTGGGAACAAGTTATCCCAGGATTAGTTATCCAGCTATCCGGGGATAACTTATCCCACCATGTATATGGGATAACTTATCCCATCACTGTGTTATAAATGGTGGGATAAGTTATCCCAAACATGACAACCAAACAAGATACAAAAATTTTATCCCATCATTATTTATTTTTATCTCTCACACCAAACAACCCCGAACAGTCAAATTCTTCGATTTTGATATTGAGGCATAGTTTTTGTTGAAAAACAATCAAGTTCTTTTATTTTGACTAGATTCTGGAAGGACTGTTGCAATGGTTGATACAACGCTTGGGACCATGCCAAGTATTCTTATTTGACCAAAGTATGTAATTACTTAGGACAGAATTAAGCCTTCAGCTTGTGTGCAGTTTTCATAACTTCTCGTACAAGTCCATGTAATGTATTCAAGGATGTGTTATTAGACCATCAAAAGATTGAAATGCTTCTCTTTTTTCTTTTCCTTTCTTTTGGACATATAATGTATTCAAGGCTGGTTCTTTTAAGTAATGGTTTCCATCACATTTTGTTTCAGTCTATATTCTACCATGTGTGCTTTCCTCTTTGTTTCAGTAAAAGCCCTTTTTACGGAAAATTTGTTCTGACTACATCATAGAGATGCTAGACACACCAATACCACTCTTCTCTTTGCCCTTATATCTTATATGCCTCACAATCGAGTATAAATATCTAAATATCACTTCTAGCAAATCCAGTATTCAAGATTGTTGCATTCCGTTATGTCATTCTATATGTTCAACTTTGACCCACTAATCACATATACTCTATTCTGAAATGTTTTTTTATATTCACCCTCTCGTTAAGAGGTAGTTCCCTCTCTAAGTATAGGTCATAACATGATAACACCTGCTCAAGTACAAAACTATAAGGGCACAGAAGCTGAATACCAGAGACGTAGAACAATTGAAAGGCCACCATGTTCACTGGATCTACTTTCTAAGGTCATGGCCTTACGATTCAGAAATTCAATAATATTAACATTTCGTTTTTTAATTTTTGAAACTCTAGAAACCCTAGAACATGGTTTTTTCAATAAAAAGAATTCATATCAAGACATCTTCTATCCACCTTTTTATCTTTCCATAAATCTCAGTATTAACAATATCCACAAAAGCATACTCAAAGAAAAGAACATCAATGTAAGTGTAAAAAAATGCTTGCTTGCGGACATACCAGGAATCATTTTTGATGATTTTGCCAGGACCTGCAAGAGTAAGTAGCCTTGTTATTATGTATTCAAGAAAGAAAAGGAAACAACCATCAAGGTCTCATTAAAACATCAGTTAATCAGCCACTACTATGAATTAGAACATTAATAAAACCTCATGCATTTCTCTCCTAAAGGTACTTCAGGAAATCCTAAATGCTAGCTAGTACTATGGTTCACATTTCACAAGAAGCCACAAATCCAGAAATTTGAGGGATTAAGCCCTTCACTGGGAACATACAAGGAAAAAAGTAGAGCAGAAATCAGATATAGAAACAATCAAGAATAGGGCATGCCTGTGCAGGATAGCTGATGTATTTTAGTGCTTCAATCCCCATTGCAGGACCAATAGTATTTGTAATACCAGCACTCCAATAACTCCACCAAGGAGCACCACCACTCTTCCCATTAGACCAAATCTTAAGCACTGCAACAAAAACCACACTCAATACTTAACCACATTGTTACTCGCGCACACATTATAACAGAGAGTCGACGAACATGCTGTATACTTACTTATAAATGACCATACCAAACAAACTACATTTTGCACCAGATTTAGGAATGCCAAGTGTTCAAACCTCTCATTGTTAGGACCAAACCGCTTCGTTGACCTAAAACCCATACATAAACATGTTAAAATTAACCAAATAAATAAAGGAATATATGAATAGAAATGAATTCCACAACTAAGTTAACAAGAAAACACCAAAAAATTGCATCAAACTCACACAATGCAAGCACATTGTACTCAAAATTGAACCTTCTAGAGTATAAAAGAAAACAAAACCTCTAGAAATTGTTATCAATAATCATTGAGTAACATTGTTTGAGCTTAAAGTTGAACTTCACCAATGGTACTAACAACGGCAGATCACCGAAAAATAACACTGTTTAGCTAAATGTTGCAACAATCTGAGTAAATTTTTTGGTTCCACCACTGGATATTAACATTTGGCAAAAGCAGGTTTCACAAATTCAATCAATTGCCAGAGAACTAAACATCAATTTAATCATAGGATAATACATAACTAGCACAAAACATCATACATTTATTTTTAAAATAAAAAAAAAAAAACAAAACAAATCATAAATCATATAAGTAAACGAAGCTTCAAAAAAAAAACATTTATGAAATGAGGAAGGAGAGAAGAAATGACATACACAGTCTCTTGTAGAACGCCTTGATAAATATAAGCGGACCAGATTCCGGCAACACAGAAGGCGAGGACAAGGACACGGCGGAGACCAGCACCGTGAGCTTCCATGTGGAAATATCGTTGGAAAAGTCAGATCCCGGTAGACACGTGGACTTCAAAGGCAAATTTTCAGACGATCAAAAGCCGCCGCCGGCGAAAGAGAGAAAAATTGAAACCGGTGATATTTTCGCGGTTTTCTCTTTTTTTAACCGGCGATTTAGTTGTTGCGTGGAGATTTATATATGGCGCGTGGGATGTCTGCTACGTCTTTGGTTACACGTGGAGAGTTTTAATTGGTTAAAGTGAGTTCAGAGTGGCAGCTGATTGGCTGAGTAGACGCAACATTTGACCCAACTTTAACGACCAAAGAATGGAATAGCACCGCGTTTGGAAATCTTTTTCTTTTTCTATTTTGAAATCCGACTTTTTCAAAATAATCCATCGAGGTAGGATTTTCACTACAGAGTTCAAAATACGAAGAACTAATGCAAGGATTTTTTTTTAAAAATCAATATTTATTATATATATATACATAAAATATACTCTCACGATCTCAATTTATGTGACATAATTCAGATTTTGAAAATCAAATAGTTTCTGTTTGAGCGTGAACTTGACATGAAATCTTCAATTTTTGAAATGAAATTTATATAATAAAAGAGTGACTTGAGGGAACTAAGCTAGTAAAGCACCCTGATAAACATTAGTATAGACTAGAACTCTGACTTAACATTCATGCCTTAGCTGGTTGATATAACTAGGGTGTGTTTGGTAGGCAGGAAAATATTTTTCGAAATGGATCGCTTCTTGTATACGCTACACCAAATTCAGAATGACAGTTTCTACGTTCAATATTAAACTAACGTTATTTGAATTGAGTTCTAATTTAGAAGCGGACCATCACTATCTGAGCTACCCAGTTTGAAATATATCGACCGAAGTCAGTTGTGTTTCTACATAGAACACTAAGGTAAACTAACAATTATGGAAAAAATGATAAATAAACAATATATCTACTTTAGGAGGTCCATTTTATAACTCCTATATACCATGACAACACATAAAGATTATTTTCCCCTGTAAGAGAACATTATATACAAACGCAAAGGCTTGTAGGCTATTCACAACAATTTATGATTTAAAGCAAACTAATCATTGCACCAAGAGGCAACCTTTTGATCAACCAAGGTTTGTCATTGATACAAACCGTATACATGAGATATACCAAAAAGGGAAGACCTACAAAATATGGTTCTCTCCGAAAGAGACTCAATCATTTGGTAGTACTGCAACAAAAGGAAATAGGAAAGGAAATGACAATAACAACAACAACAACATACCATGTGTAGTTCCACACAAAGTGAAGTACGTGAAGGGTAGAGTATACGCAAATCTTACTTCTAGCTCGGAGATAGAGATACTATTTCCGATAGACCCTCGGCTCAATACAAAATCAGTCTAAAAAAAAAAGTAACGAAAGTATGAAACAACAGATAATAGCAAAACAATACTACAATGAGCTAATACTATAATCAAACTACACGAAATAATAAATAGTAATAGAATTCGAAGAGCAAGAAACTATAAGAATAATACTACAATTACTAGTATGGACAGATAAAATCACTTGAAAGGTGGCCTGTAAAATTAGAAAAGTACAAATGAACCAAGAAACTATTTTCTATTTTATCCTTTATTATGTTACCACGGACTTCTAAGATTTACAAATTAGAAATTCATGCCAAACTGTCTTTAGTACTGAGACTGGGCCACTAGTAGAATACGATAAGTAATATATTAATACTAAATGATTGTCATAATAAAGGCCCATTAGCTCAGTTGGTTAGAGCGTCGTGCTAATAACGCGAAGGTCGCAGGTTCGAGACCTGCATGGGCCATTAATTTTCCCTTTTTTACGAAAAAAAACTTTATACTCCTAAAAAATAAAATGAAACTAATAAAATGGGGTTAATTATATAAAAAAAAACATTCAACTTATAATCTGATTTCCAAAAAAAATAATCAAATTCATTTTTGTAAATAAAACATCGTTGAACTTTCATAATTTCATTATAAACCCTACAACTAATAATTTAATAGCAAGAAATTATTTTAAACTAGATTTCGGTATATATTAACTGGTTTTCGAGTAAATTGACATTTTATTTTAGGGTGTTCAAAACTAAATCGAAACTGAATCAGAAAAATGTTATTGGTTTATTTATAATGGGTTATTGATTTAGCGGTTTTGATAACGACTTTGATTTTTTTTTATTATCGGTTCTTAACGGTTTGAATTTTTTTCTTAACGGATTAACCGAACCCGATAGTAAATTAAATAACTATATTTATATTATTTTGTATATATAATCATTGACTTAGAGTTTAGTTTTCTACTTTTATTTCTGGGTGCCTCAAACTCTTAGTTATTCTACAGTGTAAAAGTGTTTGTCTTTGAGCAAGATGCAATTTGTTAACACATGTGCATAATTCTTTTGGGTTGTTACCTTATTTCTAAGTGATTTTCAATGATTTTTTTTGTTTTCAAATCTTAACGGTAAAACCAATAACCGAACCGATAACGATCAATAACCGATAAACCGATATCTTAATGGTCTATAATGGTTTAGTAACTCTACAAACCGATAACCAATAAGTCAAACTGATAAACTTCAAAATCGAATCGAACCAACCCATTCGATACGTAGCCCTATTTTAATTAGGTGATATAGTGAAACATTTAAATTTTTTTTTTATTACAAAAATTAGTTTGATAATTATTCCACAATTAAATTATAAGTTCCATGACTTTTTTTTGTGTAATCATCATCAAAAGAAGAAAGAAAGAAGAAACCAATAATACTAGAAATCAATGGAGTATGATTCATGATCACTTGTCTAGTTGCCCCATAGTCAAGGAAATTAGTTGATAGGACTTTTAGTATACAATGATTTTGACATGTGTGAATTGAAAGGGAAAAGGGGTCAACAAAAGGTAGGTCCTATCCTTGGAGGAAAAAATAAACAATTTTCTTTGTGTGAAAGGGAAAATATGTTAACTTGATTTGTTTCTTTAATGGGAAGCAAAAAGTAGCTTTTAGATGGAAATTTCAAAGAGGTTGAAAATAATTTATTACAAAAATAAAAATAAATTTGTTACGTGTAGATAGAAGTGTTGAAACTGTTAATGAAAAGTTGATTTGTTTGATAAAAGAAGTGTTGCTAAGTTTTTATTTTTATTTTTTAGAATGATCGAAATATATATTTTTAATTTTTTTTACAAAAAATAATACATTTAAAAGTATTCACATAAAGAAAAGGTGAAACAACGAATATAGAGTGAAGAGGAAATGGAGATCTTAGTAGCTCAGTTAATTTAACTATCTAAATTTTTTCATTTCCTACCTTATAATCCCTTCCTTCATTTTCCCTTCCCTTGCCTCCGAAGTAATAAAAAAAATTGATGAGTAAGTTAGAAGTTTTATTTGGGAAAATATATTTTGAGAATTGGAAAGTTATTCTGATAAAATAGTAAAATATTGAGCAAATTAAAAATGTTTATAAACTGACAAATTATAAGTTAGAGATCCACTTATGAATTTTAACTGATTTTAACTCATAAACACTTTCATAATATTTAATACAACAATACATAAATAAATTTTACAAAATACTTATAAATCAGTTTGATCAGCTTATAACCTTGATTAAACACCCTTAAAGTCACATTTCTATAGTGGAACCAAATGTCTTTTTAACTCTTTATCTTTTCCTAATTCCCCTTTGATCACTTCACATAGAATCAACATCAACAATGTCACTATTTATCCTTCAACATTTATTTTCCATAGACCGTGAATCTCTAACTTATTAGAAAAATTAAAGTGTTAACTGTTACATCGAAGTTGAATTTTCTTGATCCAAAAAAAGGGTTATCAAAATTAAAATTTATTTCCTTTTAAGGTGGAAATTACATAAAGTTGTTGGGTACTCTATCATGTTCTTTCTTACTAAGTTCCTTTATCATAATCGAAACTCAAAGCTAAGAAACTAAGTGAATTCCAGGTCCTCTTCTAGACGAGGTGCAAATTTAAAATTTAAATTTATAAGTTCAATTTTATGAGATTTTTAATGTTGAACTCATTATGTTTAACAACGAATATAGAGTGAAGAGGAAATGGAGATCTTAGTAGCTTAGTTAATTAACTGTCTAAATTTTTTCATTTCCTACCTTATAATCCCTCCCTTCATTTTCCCTTCCCTTGCCTCCGAAGTAATAAAAAAAATTGATGAGTAAGTTAGAAGTTTTATTTGGGAAAATATATTTGAGAATTGGAAAGTTACTCTGATAAAATAGTAAAATATTGAGCAA
>JAJOOR010011279.1:0-18389 GCA_036250505.1 Solanum acaule
TGATAATGGTGCGGGAATCCCACCTCTTCCGCCTACCTCCAACCAATTCTCAGCTCGTGGTCGTATGGGTGTCCGGTCAAGGCAAGTGATTTTGGCATGATAATTATTTCAGATGATATGATTTGACCAGTAGACCTATAAAAAAGTGGACTAATAGAGACCTAATATGGTTAGTGACATCTTTGGACAAGCTATGCTTTAAGTTATCACCCATCTGATTGAACCTTTTGGGTTGGCTTAAGCGAAACAGCCCTTGTTTACTTAGTTGGTCCGATTCTGAAAGAGGATTTTAAATTGGTGAGAGTAAATACTTGATAAGCTCCTATGCGTCAAACTAACAATTTTTAGTGTGAACACATGTACCTGATAAGACACTGATCCCAAAAAATAAAACTATCAAGCATTATTTCTTTCCTCTATTAGTTATGGTGGCTCCATGATAAAATTGAGTTGACTGGCTCTTTAACATAAGAATCAATCCTTATCACTGAAAGTGATGCTGAAGCAATGCTTTCAAAGGTTTGAACATACTTCTATTACTACTACATATGACCATGTAGAAGGGCTTTAATCTAGAAAATTTGTTGATAGGTCATTGAAAGATTTAAGTGCGTGTGATGCTCTCCTCTGTAACTCAAAATAGAGTAACCTGACTGGCTTCTCTTCCTTCTTTTGGCAGGTACGTTGACACATTCAACAAAGGTGGTGGTAACCCAACAAATCTATTCCAATCGCCTTCTGTTCCTTCCATAAAGCCTGCTACTGCTGGCAATGCCAAGTTTTTTGTTCCCGCCCCGATGTCCCCTGTTGAAGAGACAGGAAACAGTACTTCCAATGAGCAAGAAACTTCAAGTAATAGTGAGAGTGATTCAGTTTCTGCTGTTAATGGATTGATCCATTTCCCTGCACCAACATCAAGCACTGCGCCTATGCAAAGATTTGCAAGCATGGACAACCTCTCCAATAAAGGAGCTGTTGCTAACTCTCTATCAGCCAACTCTCGGCGAACTGCATCATGGAGTGGCAGCTTTCCTGATGCTTTTTCCCCAAATAGATCTGAAATAAAACCACCGGGCTCTAGATTGAGTATGCCTCCGTCGTCATTCATGCCTAGTGATGTTAATTCAATGCATTCCTCAGCGAATGGTGGCAGTTTCAGTGATGACCTTCATGAAGTAGACCTGTGACGCAACAAGATGTATATACCAAGTTTTGCACGTTGTCGTGGTATCCTGCTCGGAATCTCTTCACTTTGGTGGTAAGCAGTGAAGTGTGGTCAATGAAGATGGAAAAGCCTTTCCTGTTGTCTTCTCACACCACAATATACCCCGCCTTTTCTCTTCTTTCTTATTTAGCTACTTTTTGTAAGATCAGTTGTATGTTGAAAGCAAATGGTTATTTAGCTGTAGGGATATAGGTTTTTATTATTTCTTTTATCCCTCTTAACACCTGCTGTTAATTGTTATTATAAACACAAGGGAAGTGGTTTAGAGAAACATTGTACAGTTGAAATATTCATTCATTGAGGAAAGGAACTCTCATTTGATAAAAATTTGAATTGAAGTTACGGAAAAAGACTGATCCAAGTCTTAACAAAATAATATGTTTCTCATATTGGTATTATAATTATTTATATAACTAAAAGTGAATGCTTACACAAAAGAAATTGTTCTTGTCATAAAATATATACACCGCTACTATTACAATTGTTCCAAAAAAAATAAATCTAAATATCACATTCTTTCTGGTATTAATTTCAGACTCAAAACAGAGCAAGTGTATGAAACATTCCTCGAGTATCTTGCAGCAACAACAATGGCTGTTGATAATGACAATTCAAATATTGCCTCTTAACAACACGAGGGTGAGAGCAGCTCTCTCTTTCTCTCTTCCACACTAAATTAAACAAATTCTTAGCAATCTCAAACGACATAAAAGCATCAATAGCAGCATATTCAATTTGTTCATACACCAATTCCTCAGCATCCCACTTACTCAATGTCACATTCATTGGCTTCTCCATCACTTTCCCAAGCACCTCTTTTGCCATTCTCTTCAATCCCATCTTCCCATACACTTGCTCTCCGTAAATCGATAATGCCAATCGATTCAAATCCACAGTATTCGCCACAAACAAGTTATGATCGCGAAGCAATTTCTCCGCGTCTCCTTTAACCCCGACCCCAACAAATTTGACATTGGGATCTCCAAGGAACTTGGCGAGGAATGCTGGAAGGACGTCTCTGTGGAGGAGTTGGAAGAGTAAGCAACGGCGTCCTACACAAAGCTGGAGAAGAGCGACAGGGTGATTTTCCTCTGGCTTGAAACAGGGCAGCCACTCGATATCAAGCCCAACTAAAAGCTTATGGAGTCTCCGGCGATGGAGATGCACAGTTTCCAGAATCCAATCATTAACAACGACAGCAGTGTTGGTCACAATCACTTGGATTTCATCACCATAGAATTCGACTCCGTAGATTTTCGCCATTGGAAAAAACAAGTAGTATTAGAAGTAATATTATAGAGTAAATTGTGGAATGGAACTCCAATGTATATATAAGAGAACAGTTTCCTAGTTAACAATGGATTGGGAAAAAGAGATCCTAAAAAAGTAACTTTTTTTTTGGCAAGTTTCTTAATTTGTAAAACGCGCAATTAAAAATAAAGTTTAACTTAAATGGAAAGGTTTCCTTTTCTTTTTTTTAGATTTAAGCTTTTATAAATCATATGTATTTATAATAACAGAATAACAAGTAATTTATCTTATTTTAAGATTATAATTTTAGGTTATCTGACATGATACACATGGCCGTTTCAACAAGTTTGGAGTCTAAAGCCAAACTTTTCAACCCTTATATACAATTACTTATTATCTGTATTAATAGTTTGTATACAATAAAAATAAATTTATATAATATGTTACTTGTATTAATTCAATTTGTATAATATATTAAAACCAACGAAATAAACGGAAATTAGCATAACAAATGAAACTATAGCTATGAAGCGTAATTAGACAAATTATAACTAAAGAACGTTATTAAGTTTCATCACTTACCTATTTACGAAATTTCCTATATTTTTTAGTTGTCATATATAAATTGAATAATTCTAACATACTCAATGTAATCCTAAAAATTGACATTTATAATTTATAGGATTACATTGAGTATGTTATAATTATTCAATTTATATATGTTAACCGTAAAGAAATAAGGCATCTCTATGATGTTTGGCTTTAGGTCCCCAAACTTGTTGTGAAGTCTTCGGCGATGGACATGCACGATTTAAAAAAATTATGGAGTTTTTATTTTTATATGAAAAAATACGGCTTGAGAAATCCAAATCGCATATACAAACAAAATTTCAATTCCAAAACATGATTTGTAATCATGTTCAAGACAATCTTAGTAGCTCAGTTGGTTGGTTACATAAACTCACACGTTATTGTTGAGGGTTCAATTTCCCATCTTATAATCTATTTCCCATTGGGAGGCCGCTAATAACCAATGAATAACAAGTTAAATCTCTATGTTCATGACTGAGTTAGTAAGATTCTAAAACTCTTGTTGGTGAATTCAACAAGTTGTCTAAAATTTTGGAGAAAAAATGGTGTTAAAGTTAGAATTTTTTTTCTAGCTAAGCTTAAGTTAATTATATCCTTTTAAGTCATTTGTCTTTTTTAAAAGATGAGAACTAATTACCCATGGTTAATTAAAGTTTAAATCACAAGTAAATTGGACTAATTTAAAGGTGGGTTATTTCACTAAGAAAAAAAAGGGAAAACTTACATAAATATATTATATTAAAAAAATATTTATCATTTATAGTACTAACATTTTTTTTCACTTGGACACTTATAAATACATTTATAATACAATTCTAATACATATTGCAAAGAATAATTTATAAACACATATAATACAAGTTCTATTTATAGATAATAAATTACCACACACATTTGAATACACTTTTAATACATTTGTTAATTTCTTAACAAGCAAGCATAATATATTTTAAAACACTTATAATATATCTATATTGCATGCACAATTCACTTTTAATATGTTGTACAAATTTATCATAGTATTGCTATAAATGACACTTAACTCAATACAGATTGAAATATTATCAATTTACTTATGCATGTTCAACGCACGAACACACTTCATTTTAGTTTAATCGATAATTTGCTCATGAAATTTTCAAATTTTTAATTATAAAATTTCTATAATTGTAAACTACGTAAAAAGTACTATAAGTTACAATAATTGACTATTCAAAATATTTTGAAATATCTTGTTTAAAATAAATGTAACATCATTAATGTCTTTTTAATATCTAAAACACTATTTATTTTAAACAAAATTAAAAGATTCAAATACACTTATTTTGAAAAAATAAATATATATCACAACTTAAATTATTTTTAAAAATCATATAAAAATGGATTGACTCCAACTTTTATCTGTATCATATAAATTAAAATAGAAAGAGTAATATATATTAGGTTTGTGCTAGCACGAGTCCTGTATCTAGTAAGGAGATAAGTGTTTAACTTTTTAAAGTATTAATGCATATCCAAAATTAAGTCAAAATATTAATACGGTGTAAATATAACATTTTAGGAAACTTTTCTTTTAACATTTTAGGAAACTTGGTTTAAGGAAAACAATTTAGGAAACCCGATTGAAGGAAAAATAATAATTAGGAAACTCGGTTTAAGGAAAAAAATTAGGAAATTCGGTTTAAGGAAAAAAAAATTAGGAAACTTTTGGAGTGTCTAAACTGTTTATATATATGCGTCAATTCATGAATGAATTATTTCACAAAAATTACATTGAGAGTTAAAACTTTTTTATTTTCAGTTTATGTTATGGAAGAAATCTATGTTGTTCCTTTCTACAGTGACCAAATTGAAGTGACTGTTACGAAGAATGCTGTCGTTGTTAATGATTGGATTCTGGAAACCCTTCATCTTCGGAAATCCAATAAACTTATTGTTGGACTTGATATCGAGTGGCTGCCCTGTTTTAAGCCAGAGGAAAATCACCCAGTTGCTCTTCTCCAGCTCTGTGTAGGACGGCGTTGCTTACTATTCCAACTTCTCCACAGAGACGGCCTTCCAGCATTCCTCATCAAGTTCCTTGGAGATCCGAATGTCAAGTTTGTTGGAGTCGGGGTTAAAGGAGACGCGGAGAAATTGCTTCGCGATCATAAGCTGTTTGTGGCGAATACTGTGGATTTGAATCGATTGGCATTGTCGGTTTACGGAGAGCAAGTGTATGGGAAGATGGGATTGAAGAGAATGGCGAAAGAGGTGCTTGGGAAAGTGATGGAGAAGCCAAAGAATGTGACATTGAGTAAATGGGATGCACAGGAATTGGCGTATGAACAAGTCGAATATGCTGCTATTGATGCTTTTATGTCGTTTGAGATCGGCAGAAATTTGCTTAATTTAGTGTGGAAGAGAGAAAGAGAGAGCCGCCCTCTCCCTCGTGTGCAATATTTGAATTGTCATTATCAACCGCCATTGTTGCTGCTGCAAAATACTGAAGGGATGTTTCAAACATTTGCTCTGTTTTGAGTCTGAAAATATACTAGAAAGAATGTGATAGAATTGATATTTAGATATTTGTTTCTTTTTCTTCTTTTTTGGAACAATTGTAATAGTAGCAGTTCATATATTTTATGAAAAAGTCACTTGCAACAATTTCTTTTGTCTAAGCGTTCACTTTTAGTTATATAATACTGATAAAAATATAATTATAAGAGTATAACTTCAATTCAATTTTTTATCAAATGAGAGTTCCTTTCATCAATGAATGAATATTTCAACTGTACAATGTATCTCTAGACGACTTTGCTTGTGTTTATAATAACAAGTTTCTGAAACAGCAAGTGTTAACAGGGATAAAAGAAATAAAAATCTATATCCCTACATCTAAATAAGCATTTGCTTTCAACATACAACTGATCTTACAAAAAGTAGCTAAACAAAAAGAGAAAAGGGGGGGTATATTTGTGGTGTGAGAAGACAGGAAAGGATTTTCCATCTTCATTGACCACATACTTCACTGTTTACCACCAAAGTGAAGAGATTTCGAGCAGGATACCATGACGACGAGCAAAACTTGGTATATACATCTTGTTGCGTCACAGGTCTACTTCATGAAGGTCATCACTGAGACTGCCGCCATTCGTTGAGGAATGCATCGAATTAACATCACTAGGCATGAATGACGGCGGAGGCATACTCAATCTAGAGCCCAGTGGTTTTATTTCAGATTTATTTGGGGAAAAGGCATCAGGAAAGCTGCCACTCCATGATGCAGTTCGCCGGGAGTTAGCTGATAGAGAGCTAGCAACAGCACCTTTATTGGAGAGGTTGTCCATGCTTGCAAATCTTTGGATAGGCGCAGCGCTTGATGTTGGTGCAGGAGAATGGGTCGATCCATTAACAGCAGAAACTGAATCACTCTCGCTATTACTTGAAGTTTCTTGCTCATTGGAAGTACTGTTCCCTGTCTCTTCAACAGGGGCCATCGGAGCGGGAACAAAAAACTTGGCACTGCCAGCAGTAGCAGGCTTTATGGAAGGAACAGAAGGTGACTGGAATAGATTAGTTGGGTTACCACCACCTTTATTGAATGTGTCAACATACCTGCCAAAAGAAAGAAAAGAAGCCAGTCAGCTTTTACCATTGAGTTATAGAAGAGAGCACCACATGCACTTGTAGCCTTTCGGTGACCCTATTCTTTGTACCCAAATAATTTTTCTGAATGAAAGCCCTAGTACATGATCAGATGAAGTACTAAAGTAGGTTTGAAACCATTGCTTCTGCATCACTTTCAGTGATGGATTATTTCTTACGTTGTTAAACGAGCCTGTAAATCAAATTTGATCCTGGAGCCACCATTACTAATAGACAAAAGTGATAAATGCTCGATAATATTTTTTGGATCAGTGTCTCATCAGGTGGATGTGCAACACAACATACCCTGTGTAATCCCACAAAGTGGGATCTGGGGAAGGTAGAGTGTACTTTTCTCCTACCTTGGAGGTAGAGATGCTGCTTCTGATAGACCCTCCCGCTCAAGGAAAAACAGTTCAAAGCAGTTTGGAAAAAGAAATAATGGAAGTGAAGAAGCCATGGCAAAATACTATAAAAAGCATGACAATCAGGTAGGTTCATACACTAAAAATTGTTAGTTTGACACATAGGAGCTTATCAAGTATTACTCTCACCAATTTAAAATACTCTCTCAGGACCAGACCAACTAAGTAAACAATGGCTGTTTTGCCTAAGCCACCAAAAGGTTCAATCAGGTAGGGAGGATTACTCTTATAGCAGTCCAAAGATATCACTGACCATACTAGGTCTCTACTGGTACACTTTTATTTTTATTGGTCTACTCGTCCAACCATTTCATATGTAAATAATTAACACACAAAAATCACTTGCCTTGAACGAACACCCATACGACCACGAGCAGAGAATTGGTTGGAGGTAGGTGGAAGAGGTGGAATTCCAGCACCATTATCAGAAGAAGTTGGACTCTTCATTTCCGGAAATCCATTGTTGCATATAGGACTTTCACTTTTCAATACACTTTTCACATTATAATCGGGCGCTCCATTCTGGAAAGCAGGAACGGTTGGTGGAGGTGCAAGGGGTGGTTCTGCAGCAGGAAGTTCAGCGCCTTCCTCTACCCATCTTTTAAGTTTTTCATCATAATAAAATTTATTCGAATCACCCAATTTTGCCTACAAGGAAACAAGCATCAACATCAAATTTTGTGAGGACTACAATCCAGAAAACGACAAAGATGAGAGAAAAATCAATATCTACCTGACGGCCTTGACGGGGTTTGAGTACTAATCCAACAGTTTTCTGGAGAAGCTGGGAGCCAAAGCCAAAGCGACGAAAGCGTGATATCCCTCCAGCTCCTGATGCATTGCTTCCTGTGTTAATTGAGCTTGCGTCCTTTGATGAGTCAACCTGATCCAACACAAATTCACAACAAACTTCTCTTTTCAAGCCAGATTAGATAGATACAGTCCAATGTAATTTTTACAGAGAAACAGGATAAGACACCTGTCTTGGAGTTCTCCCAATGTCAGGCTCTGAAACACTTCTATTGTGCATCGTCATTCTACTGCTATCAGCTGCCCATTCACTACTTGGCTCTGAGGGGATCAGTGATGACATTGCCATGGTGGATTGACTACTTGAGACTCTAGGCGACACAAACTGATGATGATGTTCATTCCCTTGTGAACTACCACTTGTTGGCATGGGTGGTGGCAAGCCCCCAACAACACGATGAGCCGTGGTATCAAAAAGGTTCAGCAATTTACCAACCAATTTTGCAGGAGCCAAATTTGTGGAGAACCCTCCCTGTAAGCAGAAAGTTCCACCATAAGTATCTCTGAGACAATCATCCAACATAGATGAGTGAGAGGATAAAGAGGTACCTGTTGGTGAGTTTTAATCCTTTCCTCAAGAGATGACACTAACTGTCTCAGTGTTTCCGTCTCAGGGGTTCGGCCAGTTTTAAGTGATTTCGACAATGCTTGACAGTACCTAAATTTAAAAATACTAAGGAACCAGCTGAAAGGATGTCACGTAACATGCTGAACAAAAAACTTGTATACTTACTTTAATGCATCTGATATCCTCCCAACTTCAGCTAGCATGTGTGCGTACACAAGTTTATATGGTTGAAAAGGAGGGAGAATAAATTGAGAATTCCCCAGCACCTTTGAGTATTCATAAATCTCCGTCCTCTGTCGATACAAGCATTTGATCAGTCAAGCGATGAACCCGTGTTAACCAGTAGCACATACAGTTACATGAGTGAATATGCTGGCTGTGGCACAAGATGTTTCACATTTCTTCATATGACAAGAAAATGCACAAAAACTAGAAATAAGCAGCACCTGAATAGCCTCTGGACTAGCATAAGTTCGGGGGGATTTCAAGTGATCTGCACCCACAAGACACAATCTTGCGGTATCTGAATATTGTTCAAAGTTTGCTTCAGCCACTAGATAGCAAATGTGTGCAGCAACAATCTAGGTCAATTTTTTTAGAAAATGTATGTAAGAAGCAGACAACAAAATCAAAGGCAATCCACTGAATGAGAGTAATATAAAAGAAAAACAAGGCATAAGACATACATCACTCCTCTCTTTCCACAAACAATCACCAAGATGAATAAGCACCAGTTCATCATCCTTCGTTCTGTTTGCGGTAATCACAGCCAAATTCTCTTCCCAGTCATCCAGCATGACATTGGCACCAAACTAGGATAAACAGAAGAAATCAAAATAAGGTAAAAATACAAAGAAAGTATTAGCCTTAAATCTTTAAAAAGCAATCAACTAGGGAAGAAAACAACAAAAGTCTAACATTTTTAAAAAAAAAATGAACAGCAGAAAGTCAATATCTAGACATAACTCCCTCCAAAGAAACAGGAAAACAAGAGAAAGTGATCCCCTTACAATATATGGTGTTACCTAATAAAACGAAAATCACAACGTCAAAACATAACAAGACGGACCTCGAATGAAATTCACAAACAATCATAACAGTTAAGGGTAGCTAGTAAATCATGTGTGGGTATATTAAGGTTCTGCACATCTGACAGAACAATGCCCCCACCCAACTCACCATCAAAGCTCTGCACGTCTTACAGAACAATGGCCACACCTAAATTTTTTTTAAAATCACGGTGGGCACCTTGACTATTCCACCGGGTACTCCCACCAGCATAGGTAACGAGGAACTCGGTCTGCCAATGCTTAGGTGGATAGGAACAAGTTCCCTTTTCTCCTTTTTGTGTCTGCTAAGATTTGCACCCCAATGCCCACACCTAACTTATCTCCAACCAAACAGAAGTACTTGGACTTCAAAAGAGCAGCCTTATAGAAATTCCAGGGATCAAAACATACATAGCTATGCTCCATGTCCCCTTTCTTTTTATCACAATTAACCTTTCAGTACGCGCTAAAATGTCTTCTGAGCTCTTATTGTTGAAGCTTTAAAAGTCAAAGAACGATTATGATACTATGTTTATAAATGCATAAAAATGATAATACTCTATAGAATGAAGATACAAGAGCATGTCAATGGAAAGATCCCCTTTAAAGGCTCAATTCCGGGGGATTAGGCAATCATTAAAAAAATGAGTTCTAGGGGGAAAAGGCAGCAAAAAAGCTAATGAATACTAACTGCTTGTAACAAGTTATGAACACAAAACCTGTGCAGGCTGTTGAACCACATTTACAACAGGCATGCCACTTTGAGCTCTAGAATCTAGAGAAAAGACATCAGCCGGTTGACCAGCAATTAGTAGGCACAGTGTCCGCAAAGGTGACCCTGCTACTAACTGTCGAAGTGCCATTTGCTTCACCGTTTCTACATAGAACTGCAATTACGCATGAAATCAAACTTAAATTAAGAGAAGAACGAGCGGAGGAGGAAGAGGATGGGCTAAAGGACTACGGAGAACCAAACAAACCTGATCACCAAGTTGTGCAGCGAGAATAAGAGCTGGCCCCCACAACTGCCCCTCTTGTGCACATTGTAATGCTTCTTTCTTTCTTCCAGATACTAGAAGACTTTGAACCTCAGCCGCTGTCGCCTTGAAGCATATAACGAAAAGGTTGGTTGATTTAGCAAACAATTAAAATAGCAACTAAGAACAGAAAGTTGTTTAATAATTACCTGCATATGTCCTTCAGAAGGCAATTGCTGCAAGCACTGGGCGAGAGAGCCATATTGATTGACTTGCATCCCATTCCTCTTCACAGATGCAAACAATTTGGCTATCGCCGTTTCTGGAACATCACTTTCCTGTTCAAGTAGCTAAACAAAATTAGCAACAGCTACTGAGATTGTTGATTTTGGTGAAAATAAAATTAGACAGGAGCTATTTTTCATGCTATCAGGCTATAGATGGTCATTCAAGATGAAATTTTTTAAATGCATTAAGGAAAGGAAGATATTCTTTCACGTAATTTCTTTTGACAAGGTAAAAATAACCGTGAAGAACATAAGTATGTCAAAATTATTATAACAACTAGAACTTCAATACTTTTTCCTAGTTATTATAAGGTATTACAATACCAAAATCTATGGTGTTAATTCTAGCAAAAGATCTCTTCAAAAGATGATGAACTCAAGACTTCATGTACTTGTGAAAATCATCAAAGAGAACACAATATAATGAAAAAGAAGCACGTCCCAAAAAACCTCCAGCCACTCTTTAAGATAGACAGTAATGTAGAGAATGGAACCAAACTTAAGTAGACTTTTCAGTGCCCAATATCTGACCTACTTCACAACTCTGCTCACGTGGTGATGCAAGCACCTAATCATGGTTTCTTCTTGGTTATTATATGTGGAGCAAGGCTATTAATACCACTATTATTAATTTGTTTAACTGTAGTCAACATCCATTACTGGATTTTCTTTCTTGTTTCCTACCTAATGCTCAGATCATATAGAGAAGAGAAGCCAGATGAATTTCTTAAGCTTGGGAGAGATGCACCCATCATATAGGTGATCAAGTCAAATAATCCAAAATATAGAGAACAGTCTATCTAAAAAGCCAAAGGTATGTTAGACCCAAAACATGTAAGACACATGAAAAGCTATAAAAGTCAGACTGTGCTGATACCATGAAGTTTTCAAAATCCAATGACCTTTGACCAGTAAAAGCATTTATCAAGTCTTTCAGTTGATAAAGGTGACATCTAATTCTATAAACCCAACTAAAGCAAGTCTAGGATAGATGGAGATATCAAAATGCATTAGAAGTGAAAGGAGTTAATATGCCTATACAGGCAGCACAAACAGAAAACAATAAGATGGAATAAACTTTACTTAGTTGCACAAGAGCTTGATTTCAACCAACAGTTTGTTTTGAAAGGTTAGAACAAACAGTCAATAACTAAATACATGCATGTTATTCCTACAAATTTTCAAATCTTACCTTCAACGCAGCATCGGTACCAAAAGGAGAACGGAGTTTCCCATAATAGTGACATGCTATTTTTAGCAATGACAGAAGTAACCTCAAAACTTCGCCTTTCCTGTAATCCGAGTCGGGAGATTCAGAGTTTGCAATTCTCTCATCAATCCATTTATTCAACTCCTTGATACTGGGACTTCCACCAACTAGTGGACCAGGGAATGATTGTTGGCACAAAGCTCGGGTATAGTTACATGCCCCCATCACAAGACTTGAATTGTCAAATCTCTCAGAGACAACATCCATCAAACTGAGCACAGATATTGAACCTCCTACAGGATTCTTTACCCACCATGCACAGATACTTTCAATCATTAGTAAGAGTACTGTGACCTAAAATGTCAGGGAAAGACAAAAAAGGAAACAATTTTAACACAAACCTGACTTCCAAAGGATGAGTTCCCAAAAGAACTATGATCTTTCATCACAATCAGTTTTCCACCAAAACCAAAAGAGACCAAAGCATGTGGTGGACGGCCAGCAGATGATTTTCCTGCAGTGGGAGCATGAGCAAACTGCTGGCTACTCTGAAATGCTTGCTGTGAATAATTGGCTGTGGTCTGAGTCCCATAGTAATCACTTGAGGCATGCTTCTGCTCATGTTGCTGGAGTGTTGGCTGACTGAATTGCTGACCCAAACCCCCACCAGAAAAAAAACGTTGGTCATTTTGACTTTGAGTTGTGTTTGCATTGTATGGAACTGTTCCCTCATAATGATTAGAGATTTGTCTATTAACATGGCTGCTTGCAGAAAAATCATGGTTGTAGTTGTTCTCTAATTGTTGGTTCCCCCTATATTCTGACACAGTGTTACTTTTTGCAATATTTTCATTTTGCGATATATTTGAGCTATGCTGATTCTGATTGTAATTACCAAAAGAGCCAGACCAGTTGTAATCTCCTCCACCGCTGCTAAACTCTTGGAATCTACTATTGTCATTGTGCCCGTATGCACCATAATTCCTTTGATCACTATTGTGAGAGGAAGTCTGCACTGAAGCCAAACCACTCTGATCCAGTTGACTCTCACCTTGAACAGTTGATTGAGCAGACGATGTGTAGCTCTCCAGAGAGCGCCATTCAAGTGCAATTGTATCATAATACCAACCAGGGTACTGAGGATCAAAAACCATATGTGACGGATACCCATTGTTAAGTTGTGAGGCCTGATTCCAGTCAGTTGTGACAACACCTGCATCACTAGCCAGTGTCGCCTGATTCCAGTCAGTCACAGTCCCCCTATGGTCACTCGCCTGCATAGCCTGATTCCAGTTTGCCAGATTCTCAGTAGCATCATTTACCTGCGAAACCTGATTCCAATTAGTGACACTCTCAGTCGTACCACTCTCAGCTGCATTGCCAGATACAGACTGAGCAGTTTTCTGTAGGTACGAGACCTCTGGCGTTCCATCAGAAACCAAATTAGAATCAGTACTTCCTTGTACATTAGCTCCTGATTCATAACTATCAACCTGATACCATTGCCCGGTACTTGTGTCATACTTCCATCCTGGATAAAGATTTTCCCAATACTGGCTACTATTTAGATCCTGTCCATCTGCAACTTGTTCTGTGGTAGCATCATGGGCATAGCTATCTTGACCCTGTGTTAAGGAACTAGTATTCTCCAGATGCGCTGTTTCATGATTTTGTTTTGTGTCATGAACCTGTTCAGCTGGCGAAACAGTTGACCCCTTATTCACATTCTCACCGACATTTCCCGTTGCATCACCGTTATTATCTCCCAATTCACTGAAAAAGTCCATGTAGGATCCAAACCCAGAAGCATCATTCGTACCTGGATCAGCGTGAAAAGCACTCCATCCAACTTCCTTCACACCCGAATTGCTCGATCCACTGGTCTGATTCTCTGTCATACCATCAATTACCTCAGTCTCCAAATTACCATTGCTGGATTCGAGTAAACCATCTGACATCCCAGAAGTCAATGACACTAAAGAACCACTACTGTTCTCTCTATTCCCCTCAACTACCAAACCCGGTTTAGCAATGCTATCAACACCTTTATCTACTTTCTCCCCTTCCTTCTTCCCAGTTTCAACTCCACTATCGACATCATCACTTATACTGAAATCAGCAAAGGCTTTAACCTCATCAGATTCATTTCCATCAACATACACCGAGCTCGCACCCGCACCCAAAACCGTTGACGATGTAGTTACCTTAAAACCAACATCATCATCATCATCATTAACCAATTTATCAAAAAAATCCTCATCCGTCTGATCCTCCACTAAAAATGGAGGATTCGAAGCCATCTAACTACTCAATAAAATCCTAACCCTAATACTAACACAATTCCGCTCAATCAAACTCCAAAATCGAGCTAACAAGTATCAGATCGGACCTCAAAACTTCAATTAATTGCAGAAAAACAACAACTTCTGCATTGAATTGAAGCACGAAACCGGCAAGATCTATTTTTTTTCGCCGGATCTCAACAACACCAAAATCAAACCCAAAAATATAGCCGAAAATTGAAAATTTGTCGATTGAATTCGACGCATCAGAATTGTAAAATCAAACCGAAAATTAATGCATGAAGTAATTAACTTACAGATCGAAGAAGCAAAATTCTCCGACGATATATATATATACTTGTTCTTCTATATAGAAAAAACAAATGAGAAAGCTCTCGTTTTCCTCTTTTGGTCCCGAACTCTCAAAATATTTGTACTTACTATTTATATTTTTGCTATAATTATATCTTATATTTTTAGTTTTCTATTCCGTATTTGATATTCGTATGAAAACAAAATTAAATTTGAATTTGTGGAGAAAATTTTCATGTTGAAGATAAAAGGTATATCATATCTTGTTTGTTTCATTTATATACAATTTTTTTATTTTCAAGCTTTGATCGACTCAACTTTTAAAATTATATGTGTCCTTATTTATATTTATGTCATAGCTAGTGTTTTATTTTTAAATTTTCAAATTATGTTTAATATTCATGTTGAGTTGATTAAATCCAAATTCGGAAAAGGAAGTCTTGTGTTGAAGGTATTCACTTGTATATCTTGCTTGTTTCATTTTTCTATTTTGCATATACTATTATTATAATTACACAATTTAATTGTTTTTTGTTATGATTTTTTTCTTAAATATTTTTATTCTAGTCTTTATTTGTTATAAAATAAAAATACATTTCATTTCATTCGGAAACAGGTAAACTTTTTTCATAAGAATCGTAATAGATAAACAGTTATAAGTATATGTAAAAAGAAAAAAAAGATAAATTATTAGACAAATATATATAAATTAATTTTATAGGAAAGATATATATTCCTGATATAGAATGATCATATATAAAAAAAATATATTATACTTCAATCTGAATTTCGAACTGAATATAAATTGAAATTAGATTTTCGTGGAGCATAATCAATATCGTTCCGAGTAAAATATAAAACGATAAATAAAATAATAAAAAAAATATATATTATAGATATCTCCACATGTGTTTAAGTCGTTCAAACCTCTTCTTGTCTTAAACACTTTATAATTTTACTCTACTCAATTTAGTTCCAATTGAGACTAAAATTACAACATTATATATGATTTATTGCTTTAAATTATAATAGAAAGTTGCATTTTTTTATCTTAAACGATCACATGCCTCTATCTTAAATTATTTATCGTGTTTTTTCACATGCCTCTTACAAATATTAATTAGGAGGAAATTTTGATTATTTTACTTTATTTGTGTCTTAGGATATAATTTATTTTCATCAAATATTTACTCTATTATGTGTTTGTAGTCTTTAAGTACATTTACTATTAAGGATATAAATTAAAAAATTGATCAAGTTTGTCTTAATTGTTTAAATAGTAAATAGTTTAAAAATTTACTCTTAAAACAACTATTTTAAAAATTAGAACGGATAATTTAATACGAAGATATTACTTATATCTAATGTTAAAATCAATAAATATTGTACATAATCCTCTAATAGTGTCACGTATTTTCGCTTAGATATTTAAATGCTAAAATTAACTTTATTAATTAGATGTTGGCCTTCTACTCCATTTGTCCAACAATAGATGTCTACTATTAACTTGTATACTTTTTAAGAAACTATAAATAGAAAAATAATTTTACAACCTTCATTCACTTTTACTTGTCACTTTTTCCTAAAATAGTTTTTTTTTTTAATTGACACTTTTGGCATATCAAGAAAAGACAATAGTCAATAAGTAATATTATTCCATATTTACCCTCGGTGTTAAATACTCTTTCTTCAAATTATTTTTCAAGACATAATACTAAACATCATTTAATAGAGATAGTTTGGTAAAATATTTATATCAATAAACATTTTCTTAATGATTGTGTCACGTCAAAATGTGCCAAATAAAAGCGAAAAGAGAGAGTAATAAATACAATGTCTTGAAAAATTTAATAGAAAAATTACTATAAGTAATGATAAGGGTAAATTAAGAACTAAATGTAAAATTAATTCTTAATTTCATAAAGAGGACAAGTATTATTAGATATTCTAAAATAGTATAACGAACCAAGGAGTATATGGATAAATATTTACCCTATTTTACTTCATTATTTTTTGAAAACTTATGTCCATAGGCTCTACTTATCAAATTTAGTACCATGTACTATTCAATTAACCACATCATATAATTGAAACAAGGAAGTCATTAATACATAATTATTTTATATTTTTATTATATAATTAATTATTTATATATATATATGCAATTAATGAGAGTGACAATGAAGTGGGGTAAAATGTTTGACTTGTTGCCAACTTGCCCAGCAATTTAATACCCCTTTAATCTATGGGCCTCTAAAAAATTATGTGATGTAGTGTATTTGACTCTTTATTAGGAACACTTTTTAATATAGAGATGCATTTAAAAAATCACAAACTAAAAACACACAAAAATTTATTACAAGAAATATTTTTTAATTTTGTAATTTCAAATATGTTAGATGGAATGTTAAAATTTAAAACTTGTCAATAAGGAAAAGGGATGTTTTTTTAACGAACTAAAAAAAAAATGAATTGAAACGAAAAAAATATCATATATTGCAAACGACAAATAATATAATCATAGACGATGATAATGATAATTGGGCTAAGCAACGAATGGAGAAAAATGTTTTGGGGTAAAATAATTTAAAGTGAAGTAGTACTATTAGTTCGAGAGCGAAAGGCGAGGGAAATATAAATAAATAAGTTAATCAATTATCGATCTTTTCAATGTAAAAATTGTTGGGCTATTGCCCATGTTCCAGCCAAAGGCCCATGGCCTAAACCTACTTGCAAAAGGATTGAAATTATTCTCTTTATTTGGTCTCCAATTTTATTAGGAAAAGGATTGGAATAGTAATCCTATTTGGAGTTGGTTTTGGCTTTGTAAGGAAAAGCACAACTCTATAAATAGAGGATGGTCTTGAGAGAATAATTGAGATTGCTCATTAGTATTGTTTTTGAAAGACATTAGGACATAAGAGTAGTTTTGAGAGAGCTTTCAACAAGAGAAAAGAGAAAAGAAAAAAAGGTTCTTTTGCTGCGGTCTTTTATTCCGACCAGCAACCTTCAGATCGTGTTTTCCGATTAACTAACCGTTGGATCGGACTAAAATTTGTACTGAGTGTTCCTGACATCTTGGTGGTTGATTTGAATGGTGGAGATCGGATTCGAAAGTCAGCAAGATCCTGTTTTAGGTCCCGAACAGCAGCTGGGTTTGGGTGGTGTTTCTTTCTATTTATCTTTTGTTGGTGTAGCTATTGTTTGTTCTCTTTTGGCACTTGTTGTATAGCCATTAGAAGAATAATTGTAACTCTCTTATTGTTATAGTGAAGGAATTCGGATCTTGTCGATCCCGTGGTGGTTACCTTCGTTTTGAAGGATTTTTCCACGTTAAACTTGGTGTTCTTTATTTTAGATTTTCGTTTTCATCTTTTCGTCCTAACAAGTGGTATCAGAGCCATGGTTCAATGATGGAACCATGTTAGAGATGAGTGTTCATCTTGGTGGGTGTAGTTCTAGTCGCAACCTTTTTGACAGTAATGAAGATTTTTGTTGGAGAAATTGTTTCAGAGAGGTTCTCTGTGTCGAGACGTAGATTTGATGGAGGAGATTATGGAGAAGAGATGCAAGATCCTAAAGATTATGTGAAGAAGGTGGACAAATTTATTTTGTCAGAAATTCAAGCCAAGTGGGAGATTTGTTGGGTTTTATTTGCCCTGAATTTCTTACCATAAATAGGTTTTCCTTTTAGGAAAAGGTTTTAATATTTTACTAGTCCTTTTCTTGTAGGAAAGGTTTAGGACTCTATAAATATAGGCTTGTTCCTTCTAAC